>JAFIRS010002861.1:0-175267 GCA_018342105.1 Gonioctena quinquepunctata | reverse complement strand
TCTTTAAATGGTTTTTTAATTCATTTCCAACGTTTCGACTGGGTTTGCAGTTTTCTTCAGGGTTTATTTCAGCTAAAAAAGTTGACAACAAACATATTTAGCTAGACCATCATTTTGAATTGGTGATTTTTTTCTCTTCTTCATGATGAAGCACAATGTATTTATATGTATGTATATCTTTTGGGGATAGTTAGTTTTGTTGCACACGTATACTTATATATATATATATATATATATATATATATATATATATATATATATATATATATATATATATATATATATATATATATATATATATATATATATATATATATATATATATATATTTTAATGTATATGATAAAAGAAAGAGAGATTTGTTTCATGTCCAAGAAAGTCACCATCCGTCTACAGCTGTTTCATGGTTTCCTCAATCATCAGGACGCTTGTGGTCTTTCTCGAACTTGAGACCAAACCTCTCAGAGAATTGTACCTTCCGGCAAAGCTCAAAGATGTGAAATGCAAAATTATAGATGTGACATCTATAATTCGTGAAGTGAAGCTCAGGCCTAGTGAAGCGTCGTTCAAATCAGGACATTTCGGCAATATTGATAGGTCACCAACAAGCTGTCAGTATAGGCTTCTAGTGCGTTCCAGTAACGCAAACAAATGAAAGAAAGAGATCTGTTTCATGTCCAAGAAAGCAACCATCGGCCTACAGCTTTTCCATGGTTTCCAATCATCAGACAACTTGTGGTCTTTCTCGAATTTGAACCACAATTCTCTGAGAGGTTTGGTTCAAGTTCAAGAGACCACAAACCGTCCTGATGATTGGAAACTCCGAAACAGCTTTAGGCGGATGGTGGCTTTCATGGACATGAAACAAATCTCTCTTTGTTATTTATTAGCGTTACTGGGGAAAGCACTAGAAGCTTGACGTTTGGTGTCATGGATTGGTCTATACTGTCAGTTGTTGGTGACCTATCAATGTTGCATTGAACTCCACTTCACTAGGCCTGAGCTTCACATCTATAATTTGCATTTCACATCTTTTATCTTTTGCTGGAAGGCGAATCTCTGAGAGATTTGGTCAAGTTCGAGAAAGACAACAAGCCGTCCTGATGGTTGGGAAAACATGTAACAGCTGTAGGCGGATGGTGGCTTTCTGGACATGAAGCAAATCTCTCTTCTTTATTATTTGTTTGCGTTACTCGGAACGCACCAGAAGCTTGAATTTTGGTGTCGTGGATTGGCCTATACTGACAGCTGTATATCAATCTTGCACGAAATTTCCTGCCCTTGAACTCCACTTCACTAGGCCTGAGCTTCACTCCGCAAATTATAGATGTAACATCTATAATTTTTGAATGTATGTATATATATAAATATAATATATATTTTTTCTTTAGTTTCTTGACCACATATACTTATATATATATATATATATATATATACATATATATATATATATATCCTTCAATTTCTCGGAATAAATTGACACACCTACAATAACGTTCGTACGATGCGAACGCAGAAATTCAAATAAAATTATTTTGTTTTAACCTGATGATGACAAATACCTTGTCGTTAAAAGAAATTATACGAATTGACTGAATCAGACCTTTATTCCGAGTAATTGAAGAAAAAAAATATAATAGATATACAGGGTGTCATCTACCCTCTTGCACACCCGTGAATGACGAGTGTATAAAGCCATTTTATAACGAATTACAGTGGTTAAAAATTCAAAAAAAAAGTTTGAAAAAGTAAAACAGTTTTTTGTAAGAATTAGCACAATTTGTAAAACGCGAAACAGCGAAGTTTTGGTATTTTTTTGGCTTATCAATGACCTTTCGTAAAAATTTCAAAGGAAAATCTATTTATTTTTGACCGACTATCAACTGTTAGCGGATGTGCAACAGGTTAGAATTACCCTATATATATATATATATATATATATATATATATATATATATATATATATATATATATATATATATATATATATATATATATATATATATATATATATATATATATATATATATATAATATTTATATATATAAAATTTTATTAACCTTTTTTGGGTACAGTGTGCATAGGGAATAATATAAAGCAATAAAGATGTGCAGTAATGCATAAAATACAAAAGTCATATATAACAAAAAGAGTTTATAAAAAACCACAAAAATTAGGAAAAATTTAAAAAAACATATTAATAACATTATTACGGGAAGTATATGAAAAATTTTTTACCAAGTTACAGCAAGCCCAAAAAAAAAGACACAACATGACACAAGATACATATTTAAAAGTATAAATCACACTAAAAAGCATTTTTAAATATTTTGATGACATAGAGAAATTTTCGTCAGCTAACATTTTTTTCCCAAACCAATAAATATTCTGTCACTGAAAAAGTTGAAACCATGGTTATATAAAAAACGGAAAAGCCAACAGCAGAGGCAAAATGTTACAAGATACATTTTAAAAAAGTTAACATGAGTTATAATGAATCATCCAAATATTTTTGATGAGAATAGTAACATTTATTAATTAGCAGACATTTTATTTTATTGAAAATATTCTGTCATTTCCAGAACTTTTTTTTTTTGGGGTTGAAAGTTTGTTGAAGTGCTTAGTGCTTTGTAGAGAGGAGAATTTTCAAATTTTTGTGGTTCTGTGGTTAGTATTCTCAAGGACCACCATGGCGTGTGTGATAGGCAGGGAGAAGAAGCATTTGTTTAAAAGGATTTTAAGTTCGTTCTAAAAATTTTCCCACACTATTTAAAAAAATATATATCGAGGGGGCAGTGAGCAATTTTTTTCTTTATAAATACTGATTTGCAAACTGACTCGGTAGTCCATATCAAAGATCAGTCCCCGGATACGTTTTTTGACCCACAAATACTCTACTGAAATCTCTTTCCAAAACCCCCCCCATGACATTATGTTGAAAGAAATATGTGAGTATACCATTGCATAATAGATGTTCAAAGACTTTCTGTGGCTACAAAAAGCCATCTGTTTAAATTGAAAAAGAATGATGAATTCAGTTTTTTGGTATATGTGATTGATATGAAGACCCCAGTTTAAACCCTTTTTTCATTAAGAATGATCCCAAGAAACCTTTTGGCTTTGGTTTTTTTATCAATATCAATCATTCCATGAGGGATATTTATCCTTCCTATTTTTAAAAATTTTCTTAATACAGATTTTTTTTTTGATTTAAAATAAGTTGATTCCTGTCACACCATGATGTTAATGTATAAAGATTCTGCTGACATTTGCTCCCAAATCATTGGTTCAAACTACAACTGTTATCGGGTGTCATCAGCAAACATAGTTATGTGGAAAATCAGTTCATTTTCCCGGGCAAATCGTTGACGAATAGTAAAAAAAAGTAGGGTCCTAGGGGGGGATTTTTACAGTCATACGGGGCCCCATCCATGTATGATGTCAACCAAGATTATATTTTTTGGGAAACGAAGATTTTTAACTTTTTAAGAAACTCGGAGGACACCGTGTCAAATCCCTTTTGACAAAAAAAAAAACAGGCTAATTACACAATTGTTGGAATTTTTTTTCCAGAGTAAACATAATTAAGAAATTTTTTCGGGGTTTCAGCTCTCTATTATCCCCTTTTTTTAACAGAGGAATTATTTGCGCCTTTTGAACTCAGTGGGAAGATACCCCTTCGCGGGTAGGATTTCCTTCAGTAGGTAAGTAAGGGATAATTTATCAGAACTATTATACTTTTTGATTGAAATTACAGAAAGTTCGTCTATTCCAGATGACTTTTTTTTTTTTAAACCATAAAAGGGGATTCAATTTTTTTCGACTTCGCAATTGGTCCATTTTAAATGGGTGAATGATATCAACATTTATGCTGGTTACAGGGAAGAGTTAATTTTTGACCGAAGGTTTTGGCCCAAAATGTCGATTCAGCGGTTTTCGAAAAGTGATCAGCGAACCCTTCCTGCGCATTTTCCCAAACAATTTTCTTTTTGTGCTTAAGAGTGAGGGGATCACCGTCACAAGATGATTTTTTTTTGCCCCTAACTCACTGGAATTATTTTCCCATGTCTCTTTTTGTTTTTTTTTTGGGTTATTTATCTTTTTTGGGAGAAGTATTCGGTCTTAGTTTTTCCTGATTGCAGACTTGTGTTTTTTTAACCTTTTTTTATATATTTTTTACATTGAGGATCGACCCCGCAGAAGGACATTAAATTGAATTTTTCCCCTTAGATTTTTCCCCCTCTTGTAAAACTTTTGAAACCCAAAACCTTTTTTTTAGGTTTTTAGGATAAGGGGTTTTATTGGGCAAGATACATCAAGCACCAATAAAGGATTCAAAAAAAATGAAAAGCTTCGATCCCCTTTTTCCCGTACAAGGTTGGAAACCATCTGATATTTTAGTCTAGTTTTTTGAGTTCGTTAACATTACCCTGATTTACCTGTCGTTTCCATAGCTATAACATTTTGTTTATCTTTTTGGTTAAATTTTTTCTCTTCGCTGAAAGTTATTAAATGGGATAGATGATCAGCAAATTTGGGGGACAGCTGGCAGTCATAATTTTGATTCAAAAAAATAGTAAACCTATAGTTCATACAGGTGGAATTTGTGTGACCATTCGATTTGTGAATATTCTTTTGGGGCCCTTTTGCATATTGACACTGAATCAAAACGGGGTTGAAACAATCCATAAGAGATTTAGTATTCAAATCATTCGATAGACAGTCAATTTTGGGTCCCCAAAAGGATAATTTTTTGGCACTTTGTCTCAGCAATATTTAATGCCTGCATTAAAAAATTTGGGAGAAATATGTTTATATTACCATTTGGAGGTCTAATGAAAATTATAATAGCGACTTTGGAAAAAAACTACTTCCCAGCAGATCACGAAAATTTCAATTTCACATTCTCGGGATAATTTATTTATGGGTTTTTCCCAGTGACATCGATAAAATTTTTTAACTTAGAATACCTAAACCCACCACGAATTTTTTTTTCCTCTACAGTACATTGTTCCCAAACCCGGTGGTCTCTAAAATAAACACCCTCAAACGGGTCGCTTGTTACCCAGGTTCGGTAAGCACAAAAATGTCAATATCATTGTTTTCAAGAAAAAAGTTCCACCAAAAAAAATTATTTAACAGTCCCCGAACATTAACATGGCAGGCTTTAGGGGATGTTTTGTCCGCCGAGTTGTCGAATTGTAGTTAACTGTCGTTAGAGGTCTGGAGCTATTTGGGGAGAGCCGAGGGAAAAAAATTACCAGTTTGACGGGGGGTTTGTTTCACGTTTTGTTCCCCAAGTTTTGGGAAGTTCTAAATTTTAAAGATAAATTTAGAGATGGGTTTGATTTGGGATACAATGTCAGGGGTTTAAATACCATTTTGGGAGTATGTGCCGGTTGAAGATAGTTATGAATATGTCTTACCAACGCTTTGGGAAATATCCCATTTCGCTGAGCCCGAAAGGGTTTGTAGCCATCTTTTTTGAAAAGGCCATCTTCTAAAAGAGATTATACTAAAAAAACGTTGTTGTATTTTGGTTTGAAACATCTGTTTTTTTTGTGTCAGATTATTGTTATATGCAAAATCATTATTACTTTTTTTGTCATATCTAAAGGGATCTGTTATGATAATGAGGAGGTTTCCCAGCAATCTCAATCAGTTCTGTTTGGCCCGTTTATTGTTTATTTTAAATAAAATAAAAAAAAGTCTTTTTCGTTATAATTTTGAAATTATTGAATACAGTTTTGGCCAACTCTATGTCGCTTGCCCCGGGGTTTTTAAAGAGATTCAATGATAAATTCATCTTTTGTTGGTTTTATTGGGTAACTGGCCATCCCCCCCTTCCCCTTTGTGATCAGAGATGATGGAATTTTTTTTTTCCCAACCTGCTTTAGGGAAATTTTTTCCCCCAGGTTTTTTTTTTCCCAAAGTGTAATTTCCAATTACATTCTGGATCAAATACATTTGTTGATTGCATATAATTGTCCTTTACCAAATTTTTCTTCTACGCCAATGGGACAACAGGTAGTGGATCAGTCGACATGGAAATATCACATTTTTCTTTTCCCATCCGTTTGAAATATTTTTCTTCCAAAGGGTTTTTTGTTCGTTTTTTGAAGGAGACGTATTTTTATTTTTGGGAAGTTCATTTTACTACATTTTTTTGTTTTTCCAGAATATGAGCCATTTCCCCTTTTTTGTTTTCCCGATGCTTCTGCACAAAAAACTCGTGTTCGGGGATTCATTTTTTTGGATGTAATTGTCCCTACTCAGTCCCTCTTCATTAAGGTCACTGATAGTTTTTTGGGGAGTTCGTTAATTTTTTTGAAGATCAGAATTATTACTGGTGTTTTTTATACCTAAAAATTTCTCAACTTTTTTTCCCCATTTAAAAAAAACGTACTTTACTTTTTTTTTTTTTTCCCCATGCAGCTCTTTGGAGAACCCCAAGCAGTTTACACAAAAAAATGACTAATTTTTTTGATTTGAAAGCATTTAAATGCAACATTTGTGGAGCATTGAGAAAGTGTGTGTTGAGTGTTGACTGTTTGCCATCGTGAAGCTAATATATATATATATATATATATATATATATATATATATATATATATGAAGACCACGGGAGAAGAATGGTATCAACTGTTAGCGGATGTGCAACAGGTTAGATTACACCCTATATATATATATATATATATATATATATATATATATATATATATATATATATATATATATATATATTATATATATATATAAAAAAAAAGGGGTAGTTCGGGGACAACTAGTTGGAAAAAAACCCAAAATTTTGGGAAATAAACCCTTTTTTAAAGAAAGGATTACCCCCTTGAAATGCATTAAAATTTAATGGAATGAAAAAAAAATTTTCTTTTTGTTTTTCAAAAAATGTTCATTTTCTTTATCAAGACAGCTGTAAAAAAAAGAAAACACTATTGGAAATGATTTTAAAAAAAAATCTAAAGAACTTATTTAAGGTGAAAAAATTTAAACATTTTAAAAAAAATTAAAGAACTTTGGGATTAAGGGAAAACAGGATCTAATCAATTTTTGTTTAAGGTATTTTTCAAAATCATATAAATTATAAAAACACAATAGTAATTATATAAAATTAAAAAAGGGGGTCCAAATATTTGTTTAAGAAATTTATTTAAAAAAATTTAAAATTAAAAAGGTTTTCACACAGGGTTTAAATTTGACTAAAAAAGGGAAAAGGTTGTCAAAAAGGGTGCAAAAGTAAAAGGCAAGTAAAAGTTAAAAAACATGGGAGAAACATGTTGTTTTTGCCAAAACGGGAAAATAGTACCAATCATATGAAAAAAAATTTTTAAAAATGAGAAAAAAAATCAAGAAAACTAAGAATTTTTTTTAACTTTAAAAAACTTAAATTGGAATTTTCCCAAATAAGAAATTGAAAAATGACACTAAGGTTGGAAATATCAGATCGTTTGTTCATGCTATTTAGTTCTTTTTTTTATGAACACCATTTAAAGGGAAAATTTCCCTTTTTGGGGGAAGTTTTTCCCCTTTTCCCGCAAAAAGGGGAAGGGTTGGAAATTAAAAAAAATGATTAGAGTTTATATTATGTTCACCCAATGCAAAACCCGTTTTTTTAAATTTTACAATCCCCTTTTATGAGATGCTATAACCTGTTAAATTCCAAACCGGTCTGTCCGATATATTTTTATCAAAAAGTTAAGGCAAGGAAAAATATATATGACTTTTGGGTTTTCCCATAAATCTTTAAAGGGTTTTTAGTTTTTGGTGTAAAGGCTTGCAATAGTTTTAATATTTTTGTTAGCAATGCGTTTTTTAAATTTTTTAAAACACATTAGTCATTTGGGAAGTTAGTTCTTTTTTACATATGGAATTTTTTTTATAAATAAAGGGTTTCCCACTTTGAGGTTGAGCACTTGAATTTATTTTTGGGAAAATTTTAATGTTACAAGGTCTAAATTTATATTTGATTTCCAGATTCAAAATAGAAACCCCTTTAAAGATCGACTGAAAAAAGAAATTTATTAAAAAATTTTAAATTTGGGATATGAGTTTTCTTTTAGGATTTTTTTAAAATTCATTTAAACATAATATAAACCAAAATCTTTTTAAAAGAAATTTCAACAACCCTTCCATTTTAGCAGTAGAGAATAACTTCCAAAAAAGGGAAATTTTCCCTTGAAATGGGTTCAAAAAAATGAACCAATTGAAGTTTTGGAAATTTAAAAAAAACTGCTTAGTATTTTTTTTGATTTTTTCTCTCATTTAAAAATTTTTTGTCATATAGATTGGAAATTTTTCCCTTTTTTGTTCTGGGAAAAACACATGTTTCTCCCATGACTTTTTAATTTTTGACATATGACATTTGGGACACTTCATGTCATGCTTTAAATTTGTCATCCACCTTTTTCCTTTTTTTTCAGTCATGTTTTTAAACCATGTGGTAATTTTGAAATTTGTAAAATTTTAAATTGTTTAAATTAAGTTCCTTAAAAAATTTGGGGTTTGCAATTGTTAAATTTTTTTATAAATAATTAGTAGTGTTTCATAGTGTTTGGTTTTTAAAAACTACCTTAACCCAAAAAAATGGTGATTAGATCGCTGTTTTCACTTAACCCCCCTTTTTAGAAAAGTTCTTTAGATTTTTTTAAAAAATCGTATTTCACAATAGTGTTTCCTTTTTCACAGTTGTCTTGATAATAAAAAATAAACATTTTCAAAAAGCTTGACCAAATAAAAAAAGAGTTTTTTTTTTTTCTCTCATTGGCCATTAAATTTGACGGGCAACCTGGGAATATCCTTTCTACAAAGTTTATTTAAATTCATATTATTTTCAACTAGTCCAGTCACGAGACTCCCCTTCTTCAACACATTACAGATAGGGGGTTTTTTCAAAAAATTCAACTAGAGAAATTACCCCACTTTTTAACGCATTTAAAACGTTGGGCCAAAGTTAACATCAAAAGTTACTACTCACAATAAGAAGTTTTTCCCTTTCCCAGTTTAAAAATCTCAGTATTTTTCCAACCATATCACCAATGGATTTCCAAAATAACACCACTACTTCATCACCAGATGGGAAAAAGGGAAAAAAAGATCCGGGTTTTAATAACAGGTTGAAAAAAAAAAAATTTAAAAATTTAAAATTTCATTTTATGAGTGCATACAATTTGGGGAAGGAATTGAAAAAAATTAAAGATAAATTGAATCAAACTCCCCTTTAAACCATTTTTTTCAGAATTTAACAGTAGACAAAAATCAAAAATAAAAAAAAATTTTTTTGAAACTCAACAAAACATAAAAACAAACTTCAAAAACCCAAAAAAAAACTGGGGTTTTTTTAACATAAAAAATACAAGAAAAATGGATAAAAAACCTTTAAATGACATTCTTATACCAAAAAGATATAAAAAGTTTTTTTTTTCACTTGGACCAAAAAATTTAGTTTGTGGGCCTAACATAAAAAAAATTTCAAAGTACCTTTATTATTAGCCGATGTTGAATCTATAATTTCCATGTTCCCTTTAAAAGTGAACAAGAAGTTTCAGAGCCCAATGTACCAACATTGTTACTTTTAAATTTCTTACATAAATTTTCCCTAAAAAAATGCTTTTTCATCACATATTATTAAATGCAAAAGTTTTTTTAAAAACAATCCCAAAATTTTTAATTTTCAGAAGTGATAAAGGGGAAAGTGAAAGTTATAATGTACAAAACAAGATTCCTTGACAAAAAGTTTGGGAAATATTAGAAGATCATAAATATTATGAGAAAATACCTCTGAATCCTCTCAGCACTTTGCAACAGAATGCCAAAAAAATTAGTATCGGATCTTTCTGAAAAAAAATTTATCGATTCAACCACAGCTAAAAAAAATTTTATTTATAAACCCCTAGCCCCTAGATTTTTTGCCACCGAAAAAAAACATAAAAACCCCCTCTAGCTATGAGACCCCATTGTTTCCCCAGTTAATGCCCCAATTTGTCACCCTTTGCTAAATATTTCTTTAATTCTAACTAATGCTTATGACATAGACAATGAATATTATATAAAAAAAACTTTTTTATTTCAAATATTTAATTTAAAAAACGTACTTTCCCGAAAATTACATAATAGCCCGTTTTGATGTTGTTTCTTTTACAAACCTTTCCCTTTGAAGTTATTAGAGCTAGTTTTTTCCAACAAATGGGGTAGTATAAAAAACCCTTGCCATTTATCGGGGAGGCTTTCATTGACATACTTGAATTCATTTTTTAGTCTAATTTTTTTAAAATTTTTAAAGACACTTATTATAAACAAAATTTTTTGGGACCCCCCGGGGTTTTACTATTTCCCCAAAATTTGTGAACTATTTTTAGGGTGATCTAGTGGAAGATGTTTTTTAAACCCTTTTTTCCTTTCAACATTCCTTTTTTTAAAAAATATTTTGGATGATTTGATCCTCTCTGTACCTTTTTTTGACAAAAAGATGAAGGTTATTTTCTCTCAATACACCACATCAATTTACAATTTACCTCTGAGGGGGAGAAGTCAACCAAGCATCCCTTTTTTAGATATGAGAGTATGTAGAGGGTTGACAAAATTTTTCGCCAAAAAAATGGTATAGGAAACCAATTTGTTTAACAGATTCATAAGTTTCCATTCCCATCATGTTCCCAAAAATGAAAAAAAAACCCCGGGGAAAAGGGATGAAAACAGATTAGTGTGTTTTATCACATCCAATTTTTTTTTAAAAAAGGGAAAGTTTAAATGAATTAAAAAAAATCTTTTAAAAAAATTTATTAATAAATCACATTCAGTAATTGATCGTCAACCCAGGTTAATTTTTAAATTTTTAAACAAATATAAATTTAGACCTTTTTAAATTAAATTTTCCAAAAAAAAATTCAAGTGCTCAACCTCAACCAGTAGAACCATTTTATTTATAAACCTTACCATATGTAAGAGAACCAAACCCCCAAATGATTTTAAAGTGTTTAAATTAGATAAAACCCCATTGCTAACAAAAAAATTAAAACTATTGCAAAACTTTTCACTAGAACTAAAAACCCCTTTTTAAAGATTTATAAAAATCAAATGTCAAAATAGTATTCCCTTTCCTTAACTGTGATAAAAAAATATATCGGATTTGACCGGTAGGAATTTTAAAAGGTTGCATAGCATCTCATAAGAGGATTTAAAAAATTAAAAAAAAAGTTGTGCATTAAAAGGGAAAATAAATATAAACTCTAATCATTTTTTGTAATTTCAACAACCCTTTCCCTTTTAAAGGGGAGTAGAGAATAACTTCCACAAAAAAAAAATTTTTTAAATGGTGTTCATAAAAAAAGAACCAAATATCATGAAAAAACGATCTGATATTTCCCAAACCCTTTGTGTCATTTACAATTACTTGTTGAAACTTGATTTCAATTTAAGTTTTGAAAGTTAAAAAATGCTTATATTTCTTTATTTTTTTTCTCATTTAATAATTTTTTGTCATATAGATTGGTACTATTCCTTTTTTTCTTTTGGACAAAACACATGTTTTCCCCATTACTTTTAACTTTGACATATGACAATTTTACACTTCATGTCATGCATTACTTGTCATCCACCATTTTCCTTTTTTTTAGTCATGCTGTAAAAATGTGGGGAATTTTTTTACTTGTCAAATTTTAAATTGTTTAAATTAAGTTTTTAAACAAAAATGTGCGTTTGCAATTCTTAATTTTTTTTATATATTAATAGTAGTGTTTCATAGTGATATGATTTTTTAAAACTACCTTAATCACAAAATGGTGATTAGATCGCTGTTTTCACTTTTTAAACCCCACCTTAGTAAGTTCTTTTGATTTGTTTAAAAAAACGTATTTTTACAATAGTGTTTTTTTTTACAGTTTTCCCTTGGGTAATGAAAAAAAAAATTTTCGAAAAATTCGACTAAATAAGAAAAAAAGTTTTTCTTATTGGCCTTTTAAAATTTTACTGCAACCTCAAGGAATATCCTTTTCTACAAAGTTTTTTTTCAAATTCAAAAGTTATATATATATATAATTTTATATATATATATATATGAAGACCACGGGGGAAGAATGGTATAATTCCATCTGAAGTAATTTGGAGAAAACTTTTTTTAGAGCCCATAAAAAAATGAAAAGATGAAACCAAACCCCCAAAGTATAGAACTGTTGTTCAACCTTAAAGGGTTTATTGATAATTCACAGAGAATGGGCTATGTTAAACAAAAAAATCGGGGGTTTTTTTGGAGAAAATTTAAATTAGAAGAAAAAAAAAGGCTACTTTACCAGTAACAACCCGCCGACTGTTTTATCTTTGGGAAAAATCGAAAATTTTTTCTCTCAATTTCCCAAAATGGGAAAAAACATTTCCTGATGTTCAAAAACCCAAGTCCACTCATTAGGGAAATCTAGTTTTTTTAACCATTTCTTTTTATATGAAGCAAAAACATCTATTCCACTTATAGATAGGAAAAAAAAACGCATTTCATTTAGGGATTTATTATATCTAATACTTAAAAACTGTTTTTAACAAGATAATTTTCCTTAAAATTTCTTTGTTGAAAATATAGAAAACTTAAAATTTCACATGGTATGGACTTTGTATCATTGTTTCTTAATCGGCCCCCCCTAATGAGGTTTTTTAACGTTACGTTCCCCTCTTCCCCCTTTACAGGCTCCCTTCCCTTTTTTTCACTTGTTGTCTCAAGGGTCGGAAAAAAAAGGTATGAGGTTTTTTTGGGGAACTCCCCCGGGGAAGGCTAATTTTTTCCGATTTTTTTAAAAAATTAAAAATTTTTATTTTTGGGCTTTGATGGGGGTTTATTCCATCATACATGTTTTTTTTTAGGGACAATTTTTTGGGGATTTGTAGAAACGGCACCCCAAAACTTTCATTTCCCTTTTAATTCTGCCGTTTTTTTTTTTTGGAACCAAAAAAATTACTGCAGTAATTATATGTGTTTTTATATAATCACTGCATGAATAATAACAAGAAGTTCTCAAAAAAAAATGAGAAGAAAAAAATGAACTACCTGATAAAAGTAACTAACCATCAAATATTGATAGATTTGGGTTGTGGTGGGGGGCAATGACCCTTTTTCAGCCTCCCTAAAAAAATTTTGTGTTTTTACCCTTTTATTCCTTGGATCTGGCAACCCCATCAGAGTGACCCGGGTTATTCGCAGCCAGTTGTCTTAGGGAAATTTTTGGAGCCCCAAAATCAGTCCAGACCTTTTGAGCTTTTTTTGTACGCTTTGCAGTTTGATAGGAAAAATTGCTGCCCCTGGAGCCTCTTGCAAGGCCCGTTTGTTGTGCATATATGGTGGCTGTTCCCCGAATACTTCATAATGTACTTTAAAATCGTGCCTATCTGGTATAATCTCTGTTGTTTTTTTCCTGGGTTTAGGGGGAAAATTTTTCCCGAACCTTCAATGTCCAGTCAGATTACAAGTGCAGTGGCGGAACGTTTATTACCTTTTAACGCTTTGCAGTGGGGCATGGGAATATTGCCCCCGTGGGTTGGGTTAGCCTGCATATTTTGCAGCTTGATTTGTGCTGATTTTTGAATTTTTGGGCCCCCGATTAATGTGCCATAGGGGACCAAGGGTTTAGATCGTTTGATAGACCAATATATCACGGGTTCCCAAAACCCCATGTCTTTTCAAATAATCTGAGTTCGTCCTGGTTTCCGGTTTTAGCCTTAAAAAATTTTTATTGATGTGATTTTCCCTGAGAGCAGCCAAAAAGATTTTGCTTTTGGGATTGATGTATCCTTCGACGAAAAAAATTTTTATTTCCCTCCCCTAGTGATCTAATGATGGAGTCATTTAGCTGTTATCAACCTCTATATCTATATCTTTCAAAGTTTTTCAATGCCTTTACCAGACATTGTAGGTTTTTTTTTTCGATTTTCCTGGTTGATAGGCAAAATGTTTTTGTAAAAGGGGGTCACTTTCTTATATAACCGGGGATAATTTTCTCCATTGTTTTTAGGAAAAAAAAAGGTGAGACTGATGAGGCAATAAGACTTTGGGGTTTTTTTGCTGTACTTTTCCCAGTCTTTAGTATGAAACACAACGGAAAACCTTTCCTGCAGACCCCTTTTTGGGATTATCCAAAAAAGATACTCGCCTTGAACAGCCTTTTTTAGGGAAAGGGCTCTATTATCTCGCCATTTTTTGGGGCAGGAAATATTTCGTCCTATCCGGGCGATTTAAAAGGTTTGAAGCTTTTTAAAAGCCCATTTGGTCTTTTGGTTGGTGAAATTTTTTTCCCTTTGGGCCCCACTGGGTTTTTTTGGGGGGTTTTTGGACCCCTTTTAGGTGGATTAGGGGTTTTTCCCCCAACCTGGTTTTCTGCATATCCTCTGTTCGGCTTTTTTTATTTGACCCACGCCGTAGTATGTTCCTTTTAAAGGACTTCCTGGGGGCGCACATCCGTTCCTCCCTGTTCTTTTTTTGGTTTTCTGAGTTCCTTTTTACCCCGGTTTTTTAGTTAGTCTTCCCAGGACCCAGACTTTTAGGGCCCCCCTTTAAGAGTTTCATAACTTTTTTGTTCCACCAAGGGAAGTCCTGTGACTTTTTTTTTTCTGGGATCTGATATCATATGCTTTGTTTAACATTTGAAGCTGCTGATACAGCCTCCAAAATGTATCAAGTTCCTAAGCTGAATTGATGGGTCCACAAACTGCTCTCGAGGTCTTCAAAGCGTCCCAGTTGGTCAGTTGCCAAATCCCAGTGTTGAACTCTGAACAGGAGTAATGTCGGCCGAGCAATATGGCTGGGGCCGTGGTTTTTTTAATGACTGTTGCAGAAAAAAAGTCACATGATTTTTTTGTGAGTTCTTGTAATTTTTCCTCTATTAACCAGGGCCTTTTATGTTTTCTTTTAATAAACCTCCTTTTTAAGCAAAATTTGTGGCTGCCCTTTTGGGGTGTTGAAGGTTTTTTTGAAGAGCCTTCAGCTTTTTTCTCATCTGGGGGGAGGGCCCCCAAGGGCTTTGCCGGAAGGGGATTGCTGCCCTTAACTACCCACAATTTCCGGGAACCCCCTTTCCGGGTTTTTTGGGGGTTCTCCCCCCCTGTTTTTTTTCCCCGTGCCCAAACCCTATTAGGGGCCCACGAGGAGTTTGGGGAAAAACAGTCACCTATGGCAGAGTTCCCCATGCCGGGGGAAAATAAGTGAAACCAAAGCTTGGGTACCCCCCGTTTGATAATCGTAACTATCCAATGAAAGGGCCGGGTCGATATTGGGAAAAACTGCAGTGCTGCCTCCCACAATTCAAAATTTCCAAGAGAAGGACCGATTTTTTTAAGACGACGGACTCCCGGGTGGGGTCTTTCCCCCTTTCCCCTAACAATTATTGCCAACATATACATTGGGGTAAAAAATATGTTTTAAAAACCTTTTTTTTTGTTTCACCAAACCCCGGAAATTAATTAAAAATTATTGGGGGTTAATATCAGGGGATTACCTTTTTTAGTGGGATTCCCAAAAACTGAAAATTATACTACATCAGAGAGGACCTTTTACCAAAAAGGATACCCCGAAAACTCCTAGAGATTTGTGGCCCTTTTAAATTAACATTGAACTGGTTTGAACATACTTAGCAGAAAGGAGTCAAGTGGTTCAGTTCAAAAAAAAAATGGGTCTAACACAAGTAAAAATTTTTGGGGGGTAAACAAATGGGTCAAGGGTTTTTGGGGGTACTGTAACGGAAAAAGAAACCTTTAATTTTGGGTTTTACTTAATTTTTTTCCAAATTAATCTTTCAAACTTAATTTATATTACTACTTTCCCCTGTATAGCTTCCCATCGTATGGGCTCGTTCAGACTGTGTACTCCTCTTGAGGGCTGTCTATTTATTCCCCATAACATTCTTATGTTTTTGAATTCGGGCAGTTAGACTAGCATGTTCCAATTGTTTCCAAATTTACCGTTGTTTTGCGGCAGAAAACGACTGATGGTTCTCGAATATCTTCCCCATTCTTTATCGCTGTCGATGGAACCCCGTGAGGCGACAGGGTCCGGGGCCCCCGGTTTGTTAAAAGGCCCCTTCTTTAAAAACATTTTATCCCGAAATTTCATCCTTGGAGTGTGACGATATTTTGCATGACTCCCCCATCTGCACCGTGAAGTTCGATGGAAGTAACACTCCCCGGTCTTCATGATCGGTGGGAAAAGGGTTACAGCAAAAACCCAAAATCTTGACGCCGGGATCGAATATCGCCTCCGCATATTTGACTTCCAGTCCAACCCATCAATACAAGGAAAATTTTGGAATTGCTGATCCAAGATTCTGGTCCACCTGTATCTCTCAGTTTGGTGAGACTCTTCCAGACATCTTCAAGGAGGGTTTTATTTGGGAATGCCCTTGGTAAAGGTAGTAGATGTTTCTCTGGCCTTTTCCCAACGTAGCCCCCCCACCAACTTCTGGATTCTGCTCCCCGTGTTTGGAGTTGCCCAAATTTCTTGGAGAAACTACGGGCGATCCCCCCGACATTTGAAGATCTTCGCAAAAAGTGGCTAGTGGTATCAGCAGGCACCCGAAAAGGTCCCCGTGACTTCTCAAACCCATGTAGAACTTTTCGCCCTTTTTAATACAAGGACATAAATTTCCCGAACGTCATATCTTTCCCCCGGTGGCTTGAGGGTGCGAACGGCATGGTTTGCGAAGGGGGCCCCAAACCTTTTGGGGGACGACCCTTTTTTTTCGGGTGGCGGATTCGGAACCGGGCGTTTATCCTTTTCACGATTTTTACCCCCCTTTTCCCAGAGTTCCGCAACTTTTGATAGTCCACGACACGTTTGGGGTTGCGCCAAACCAGATCATCAACCTTAAATCCTCCAGCGTCGGCCTTGATGTCATAGGTCTTCTTTTTTTTCGTTGGCACTTTTGGGTTTTCCCCAAGGGGCCTGTTCGGGGTGTCGTCCATTTTTGCCAAAATTTCACGAGCCCTTTTCCCCAAAATTCCCTTGTCCTGGGGGGACCCCAAACTTCAGGTCACAAGGCAGTCGCAGTTTTTGGCCCATTATAATACTAGCGGGTTTTTTTCCCCCGGGGGTTGACTCGTGGCTGCGGATCGATGGGCCCATCAGGAACAAATGGGTTTTTTTTCCCCCAGTCTTTTGATGGGGGGGAAAAAACCCCTTTAAAAGGGGGGGGTTGGGGGGCCCTTGTTCACCGCCCAACCACCCCATCGGACTGGGGATGTAGGGCCGTGGTTTTTGGGGTTCTTGCGGATGTTCAGCAGTAGACATTTTTTTTGGGAAAAGGGGTTTGGGATTCGAAATTTCTGCCTTGATCCGACTGATTTTTTTGGGGTACCGAATGACATATCCATTTTTTCACCAAGTTTTTGGCGACGGTGATGGCTGAAAAAAATCGTGGAACCAGCCAACGTGTCTAGGGTGTCATTTTTTCCCCCGGGAGAGGGTAACTGTCCTTCTTGGAAATTAAAGTTCATATTTCACAAAAAAGCGTGTCGATCCACCCTTTTTTCTTCCCCTTTTTGGGGGGGGAGGGGACCGGGGCCCGGTCGGGGGGGGTTCGATAACTCCTTTTTTTTTCCCCATATCGCTGATTTTTTTTTGTCAGCCTCTTTTTTTGGCAAGGGGAAAGTCTTTTTCTGTTGGGATGGTCGGGCCCCCCCCGTATCAATCTTGTGGGGGCCACATTAGTTGCCCCCTTTTTCCCTTTTTCCGGTATCGAAGATGTCTTGGATTTTTTTACTAAATCTCTTAGTTTGGGCTGTTGAGCGGGTTTTTAGGTTTTTTTAAAAGATGGCAACAAATTTTTTTTTATTTCCCCAAAGTTGTTTTTGGGGAATCCCGGGGCCCGGATCCCAGATAAATTTTTAGGGCAGTGCCCTAAAATTGTTTTTTTTAAGGCCCGGAAAGTAATTGGAATTCACCCCCCTTTTAAGTACAAATTTTCAGCACGTAACGGGTTTTTCCCCTTTAGGAAACCCCCCCCCAAAATTTTCATCAGAATTTTTCAAACATCACCCCTCCACTGCTCGCACTCCCGTCCGGGACCCCCCAGGATGGCAGCCCTTCAGGAAAGTTTTAAACTTTTAGCCAACAGCACACGGATCAACTTTTCACTTCTCCCATGAAGTACCAGCCCTTTTTCCGTGAACGTGGGGCGCCGTTTTTGAAATCCAATTAAAAAACCTTTTGGAATTCATGATGTCCATTCCGATGATTGCATCCCCTTCATGTCCGCTAAAGGCCTGATGTTTCACTTTAGTGCTCCCCAAAAAAATTTTTTAACCCGGGGCCAATATACAGAGTGGCCCCCGTTCCCCGGGTAGCTTCCCCAAATTGTCGGTTTAAAATTGCCCGGGGGTTTTTTCCAAAAGGGAAGGTCCGAGAATTGTCCTAGTGCACCTTATCTAGCAAGGTGCGGCCTTTTTAGAACCGCCTACAAAAACCCCTTCTGCGTTTGGATAGCCATTGGGGGTTCCCCGGGGGGACAAGGGGCCCACGATTGCCCCTTCTCGTCGACCTTCTTTAGTTTTTTTTCATCGGATGTATTTTTAATTTTGGGAAATTTTTTCCCACATGTCCATTTGCCACAATTCCAGATTTTTTTCTGTCTTTTTGGGGAAAACTCTTATCACTTTTTTATGGGTTCCAAGTCAGATGCCCCTGTGAGTCTTCTTCAATATTTAACTTTTTTTGGTTTTGCAGGATTGCTTTTCCCTAAAATTTCCCAAAAACGGGGGCCCGTGCGCACGGGTGGTTAAGAGTGTCAACGTTTTTCTGGTTTCTGGTCACGGAGTCCATCCAAGAATGCCTGAACCGTTTTAAACGCCCCATTACATTTTCCCGGGGGTGGCTGGATAGGGAAACAACCCGCTGCAAAGTCAGCTTCAAATTTTTTTGGATTCCCCCGATTTCTGGCAGCGTTTTTTATTTGGGGGGGGGTATACGGGGTTTCCCAAAAAAAGGGCCGGGGCCCAAAAATAATTTTTTTGATGTTTAATCATGGGTCATAGTCCCCCGTTCTTTGGGGGGGAAGATTTAGAATATTGTCGCTTCTCCACTTTAAAGCAAGGAGGGTACAGCTCTTCCCCTGCATTCCATCCATTTGCTTTGGGGCCCCTTTAAACTGTCGGCGGAATTTTTCCCCCGGGGTTTTTCCGTCGAATTGAGGCGCCCCCGGGAAAACTTCCCTATTTGAAATGACCTTTTTTAAATTTTTTACCCCCCTTTAACTTTATCCAAGTTCAAACTCGTCCAGATTGCATTTTCGTTAACCATCCTGTGGAGGGGCCCATTAACTGTTTTTTTTTCCCCCCCTTTCTGATCGTTTCCTTTTTTTTCACCCCGTGTTCATTTGTTTCCCCCCTTTTTTCTTTTTCTCGTCTCAAGGGTTCCCATTCTTTTTTCTAAAATTTTTTGCCACCCAAAATTTTTTTTTTTAGGCCTCTGTGTTTTCCGGGAACTTTTTTCCAGGTTTCTTGTTTTTTTTGTTTTCCCAGAAAGCTTCTCCCAATTTAGAATTTTGGCTTTTTTTCACGGATTTAGTAGTTTCTTCGAGTTTATTCATTCAAATTAAATCACCTGAACTTCGAAAAAAAAAATTTTTTTGGGGGGTTCCCCCTTTTGTATAATCCTTCTGCAAGCTTTCCTGAGTATTTGTTTTACCCGTTGTTTCCAGTTCCCTTCCTCCCCCCCGTTTCAATTCCCTACCTTCAATGAAGGCGCATTTTTCTTGAACACATTTTTTCTTTGAGGGATCAGCGTTTTACACAAAAGTTTATCGTTTTTTAAAAAAATTATTTGGAATTTTTTTTCCCGGGCCACCAGTCATTGTCGTTTAGGAAAGGTATCAGTTTTATTCCCCCACAATTGTCCACTTCCAAAAAACCCGGGGCCCTGCTATTTTGGGGCTATCCACCCAGATCACTTGTTTATTTTCAAAATCTCGTTTTAACCAATTGTAACGTAAATGAACTTAATTGGGTTCTACTAATTTATTTCACTTAATCTACAACTTAATTTATATTACTACTCCACTGTATAGCTGATCGTATGGGCCGTCAGACTTTTACCCCTTTTGAGGGCTGCATTTATCCCCAAACAGCATTCGATTTTTCAAATTTCGGACAGTTGGCGACTACATTTTCCCAAATTGTTTCCAATTTGACGTGTTTTCCGGGCAGAGGACTGGATGGTTCTCAATTCTGGGATGATTCTCCTGCGATGGAAGGGAGGCAAAGGGCCCGGGGCCTAGGTTCGTTAAGTACTATATTTTTGAAGTAAAACTTTTAGCACCCTGACTTGGGAAGTAAGCTGGTAATGATGACGAGAGCGTTACGAAAAGTGTGTTTTGGGAGGCGAACGGTCTCAAGCTTGACTTGGGGGGGTATGAATGCGGACAGAGCGTTTCGAATTTAAAAAGTGTGATCGGGGGGGCGAACGGTTCCGGGGAGGCGATCTCATATAGTTGCTGGCGTCGTAGCGTCATATGCAGCCCCTTTCTCCTTTTTCTTTTTTTCCTCTACAATACGCGGCATTCTACTTCGACAGGGGGGTTTTATTCTTGTCCTTTCTTTTTCTCCTTTTCCCTTTTTACTGTTCCGTATTTCACGCGTTTCTACAATTTACTTCAGCAAATTTTAAAATAGGATAAATAAAATTTAACTAATACCCAAATAATAAAATACTTATTAATTGTAGAGGTTCACTATTACAAATAATTGGTGAATCGTGATTGAACATGACAATAATCAAATGGGAAATTGATGATGAAAATCCCACTATAGATAAAAGTACAAAACCGAGACAAATTATTGGGGTTTGGTAAACAATTTTCTGAAACTGAAATGATGAAATTATAGGTTATTAGAAAATTAATATATGTATATATATATAATGTATATTATACATATATACATTTATAAAAAATATATATATATATATAGATGGAGCCAGAGAAGTTTTACTTCAGTTGGTGGTCTAAAGCACCTAGAAAAAAAAATTAGAATCTAGGGGTTTTTTTGATCCCCCTGGAAACTCCCCAAAAACCGTAGTGTTAGAGAGGGGGTGGGGTAGAGATTTCCGATTTTCACTGATCTAGGAAATTTTAAAAGTAAGTTCCAAAGGGGAATTTTACAAAAAATCAAACTTTTGGGGGAAAACTTTTTTCTCACAGTTTGAGGCCTATATTACCTGGGTTCTCCTGGATCTACTGTATTTTAGGGTCAACCGATTAATTTCGACTTTAATATGACTTTTTTTATTACTTTTTATGAAGGTTTAGCTGACTGAAGATTGAACGTTTTAAGTACTCAAATTCAACATTTCATATGGATTTTTCCCCCGATCTAAAGTTTTTTTGGTTAACCTGATGGATTTTCATGGATGATTGAATTTTTCCCCAGATCTAGGTTTTTTTCGAGGTTCAGTTTAGATTAGTTTTCAGGTGTTCATATTATATATTCAAGATTTTTTAGGTTTTTTTCCCCCGATTTAGTGATTTTTTACGGAATTCCCTATTTCACGTAGTTTATCCCTAGATCTACTGAATTTTTTGGGGTTAAGGGGATTTACGGTGAATTAATGTTTCTCCTTGATTAAGGGATTTTTTTTCATAGATTTATTTGTCAAATGTTTTGAGATCGTTAATTTTTTTTACCTTTAGCCTATGTTCCAGATTTTTTTCCCTAATCTACTGGGAATTTTTGGGCAACCTAGTGAATTTAGTCCATTGGAGTATAATTTTTCCTAGATTGGTAGATTTTTTTTTCCAATTGTTTTAATATAATTTTTTTTTTTATGGGGGGATTACATATTAAAATGACTGCAGATGAAGATAGATTGATGACGGTTGTTTTGGTGTGATGGATATTGTAAATCTAAGAGAAATTGTTTTTTTTATTATCCTGAACTAACCAAACTTTTTTTGAAAGCGCTCAAAAGAAATAATGTTTTTCAAATTAACCCTACCTAACTAAACTTTGCTAACATTGTATCAGTAGTAACTTCTTTTGCAAGTGTTCAAATATATTTTTATCAACCCAACCTAACCAAACTTTTGCTAACACAATAATTTATGTTATATAAAGGAGTTTCTCTTGCAAGTATCGAAAATCGTCTTAACGTATATAGAACGTCAAAAACATCTATACTTACATATAAAAAACGTCTGAACGGCACTGAAAAAACGTTGAAAACTTCCAAACATCTGTAAAAAACTTGCGTTTAAAAAACGTTAAAACGTCTGTACTTGAAAGGGATAAAACGTCAAAACATATCTGTTGAAAAAGATTGACTTTTTTAGACATGTAAAAACGTTGGAAATTTGTAGGTCTGCATGTATTCTTCTGTTATTGAACCCTCCATCTCAGTCCAACCGGGCTAACCTGGGAACCTGGAGTAACCTGGGAACCTGTGGTAACCTGGGTAACCTGTCCCTCCATATACCCTTATATTTTATCAAATATGATCAATCCCAGCCATTTTTA
The DNA here is from genome assembly GCA_018342105.1 of Gonioctena quinquepunctata. Lineage (NCBI taxonomy): Eukaryota > Metazoa > Arthropoda > Insecta > Coleoptera > Chrysomelidae > Gonioctena > Gonioctena quinquepunctata. The sequence goes on along the minus strand of JAFIRS010002861.1, from coordinate 152,775 downwards.
CTATGTATGAGGTGAAGAAATAAAACATATACATATTCCTTATTGAATTGTAAAAATATAATGATTAATATAGTAATAATAGTAAATATAATGAAGTGAATATATAATAATGAGTTTTTGAGAATATATGAATTGATTCTCCTCCTCCACTGCTACAACCCTCCGCAAATCAGCAATGTCCATCATCATGATCGGACTGACGAGATTGTCCCAATGGAAGAGTATCGAGGATCCGGGGATGAGTATTCACTTGTCACCCCTTCTGAACTAAGAGCGATTTTACCTGCTCCATGGAAAACACCTGATGTTTTTTCACTCCTACTCAATCGTTTTTTGGTTGAATTTTCCAAGCAGTCTTCAAAATCTTCAGAGGTGATCGCTATTTACTACGACTTTTTTCACACACTTAGCCTTCTTTGTAGTTCCTAAATTTGTTATAATTTGATGAATTTCATCTTTTTCATATTTTTCCCTTCTAAATCAGTTTTCAATTTTGTCTAAGGATGTGAAACCTTTCGTAGATAAATTTTGACCTCAGTCCACTGAAGTCAGTCATCAGATTACCATTATTTTCATCTTTCATAATTAATGGAATTTTTTTTGTCAACCAAAGATATATTATACCTATTATTCTCGGATAATCGCTGGTATTGAACATATAACGGCAATCCTCACGAATGATTTCGTAAAAAATCAGGAACTCTGAATATTGTAAATTAGCGAATCGGGGGACAGTGATAGAACAGAGCATTTATCTCTGAATCTTTTCTGCATATCATTGTAATGGAAATCATAGATCTTAGTTTTTTGAAATGTCCAAGATACTAAAGCCTACATATATTTGGTTTTATTCCCAAATTTCCCTAGCTGTCAAATGTTCGTTAAATATAGTTTGACTTTAAATTCTGGTTTGGGGATATAGGATTCATCAATCTACTTTCCAATTTTGTAATAAGTTTTAATTTATGTTTCCTTATATTTTCAACTGTTTTTCCATAAACTGACTGTTTGAGGTTAACCTAATGCATAACATATTTTGCTTCGAAAAAAGGGTAGCATTAGTTTAGAGGTTCAGCTGAGGATAATGCAGTTTTTAGTTTTAGGATTTATATGTTCTTGGAAAACAATATATGATTGTGATGATCGGATATCGAGGATAGATATTCCAAGTCAACCTCCCGAATGTATCTTTGTCTGAATCATTAGGTATAGAGGTGACATCTATTTCATGTCAATCCAACGAAGGAAAAGGTTATGAGTCAACCCTCTTTCCCAGGCTGCATTGATTGTTTATATCAAAGTATTGATTGATCTTATGGGGTAGATATATGTTGTTGGCATGAGCATCCTCTTCGAGCAAACTTGACTGAGACCACCTAATCCCTTCTCGATAAAACGAGCATGTCAAAACAATCAGTCAAAAGTTTGAGCTCCTGCCTTGTATAATACAACATACACATAACCAGGCAGTGTATATGCATGAGCTGGATCGAGTCCATATGTATTATGGCTACCATTTCTGAATTGTTCAAAAAAGTCGCTAGGAGGAGAAATCAGTTTTCATATATAAATCGAAAATTTCCCCTAACGTGGCAGTTTAAATCGCTCCACACTTTTTGGGGTCTTTCATATTGTTTTCGTGGGCATGGTTTATCATTTAGTTATTATGTGTTCAATAGAGAAGATACTCGCTCCAATGATTTTGCAAAGGAATCGAAAACGGAAAGAACAAAAACCGAAAAAAGAAAGTTTGAACCGCCGGTGTGTTTAGTAAATGAAATATATTTTTTTTTTTGTTATTGGAAGAAAATCATTTTCCTTTTGATTGGGTTGAAATTTTTAATTAAAAAATGACTATCGAGGGACAAATTATGAAAACAAGGAATAATTTCGGTCATTGAGTTTAATATTGCATGTTCATTAGCAGCACAGATAATCTGAAGAATTATTAGTATTATTTTGGAGAAAGATCTTTATCTTTTATCACCCAGAGAAAATGGTTTTCCATAGTAAGAAGGGTTTCCGATGGAAAGCAAAGTATCTTGTTAACTGTCATTTTAAATCATAGACACAATTAAATAGTTTCAACTCGATTTGTTTGATATAGATAGATAGATATATTGATAGATATTTATTTTGTAATGAAAAATCGTTAATTATTGTAATATAATGCCCAGACTATTCAGTGAAGAGGGGTGTTGAGTTATTTGGCCCCTTTTGTTAGTTTAAATTTATTTTATGTTTTAAGAAAAGTTTTAAGAAATTGAAAAATTTGAATGGACGCCAGAATTTTTGTTTAATTAGGATAAAATTTAAACTTGCTACTCAATAATAATTGCAAACCAAATAATGTTTTTCAGTAAAAACTACAACAATAAAACAAATACCAAACTTATATTAAGTCTATTAACAAATGTACAAGAATTTTTTTGTTTGTGTATAACAAATATTTACAATATTTAGTTTTCAAGAAGTATTGCTGAACCTGTCGTTTTCATGGATGGATCAGGGGGTACCAATGGCTTTTTTGCCCGATCAGGTGGAACAGACCCGCATCAGCTTATTGTCCATGGAATGATTGTTCTCAGCAATACAACATGTAAAACAATATTGTTTGTGTCAAAATTTGTTTTACTAAAATTCAACTTGAAACGGGAATTTCTCAGTACACCTTTCAACCACGTTGTTACAGTTGAGTTTAATCTCATTGAGAGATGGTTGCTTAAAATTTGAAATACAAATCAGCTTGTGCTGAGATTCAATACTGAAATTAAAGATTCAAGATTACATTTTGATTTAGACAAAAATTGATCTTTGCTCTATATAAAAAAAAGGAAAGTTGTTCTGATTTTGATCAGCCAAGACTATATTTTACAAAAAATAAAATCAGAATTTGATATACAAAAATGACTTCAATTTCAATGATATAAGTGTATAAGAACTATTTTTTGGCCAATCCAAATCTTTTTAAAGTTTTCATGAAATAAAAAAAATATTCCAAATTCCAAGGATATATATATATATATATATTTGTTATGTTATTTATGCCAGTTGTAACTTTTAAAAAAAAAAAAGCCAAAAAAAAGAATAAATAATAAATAATTACCAATTTCAAGAGTTTGCTTTGTAAAAAATTTTTGAAAATTCAATGTAATTTAGAGCCTAGGTATGATATGGATAGATAAAATGTCAAAGTACTATAAAACAGTCAATTATATACACTATCAAAATTATCATAACTCATAATTGCTCAAAAGAAAAACTAAAAGTCAAGATTTAAAAAAATTATCATGAATAAAAGTAATCAACACATTTATAAACTTGAAACACTTTTGTAATGAAATTGTAGCAAACTAAAAAAGCAATGAGAGAACAGCAAACGTTCTTATGAAAAGATAGCCATTCAGAGAAGAGATGATCAGATGTAAGTTGGAAATTTTGAGAGAATGGCAAAGAGAAGGTATCATAAGCAATTATCATTCAATCTTGTAAATAATGATAAGAATGGGAATTTAATTTGTTATAAATTTGCAACATTAATATAAACAGTGCAAAGTGACAATTTGGGTTGCGAATTGAAATTTCAAATGGAACAAAACAATGGAAGATGTTGCAGTTAATGAAAACAAAGCTTCAGAGATCGAAAATATTTTACAAAGCGGAAGCAAGACAAAATTTTATAGGAAGAAATGGAATAATTCCATCATTTGCCGAACAGAACAAGATTACCTTGATGATATCGTATATCCACAATTCCAAAGCTGAGTCCCCCATCAACGTCCTGACACATAGTTTTGCAGTCCTAACGGGGCTGGAGAGAGAGACTTCCTGTTTTTATGGTATAGTTGACACCAACAGTTCCAACCAGGTATAAAAACCTTTAATAGTGCTTTCTGGTCCCTGAACTATTTCACAAAAAAATTTTTTACATTCGATGAACTCTATATCACTTTTATGAAACAATAACGAAAATTATACTCACAGAAAAAAATGAGGTTCTTTTATTTATCCATGATAGCAATTATGATTATCCGTGAATAATTGTTTGATTCATCTAGATGTTATTTTTTTCGAGGCCAGGTATTTTAAGTCTTCCTGAATAAAGGAGATAATTGTTTTGATATTTGGTTTGTTTATTTTCTCACAATGATCAACTAACATAATGAAGATCATTCAATAAACTGAAGTTAGCCACCCTGGCCAAATCCTTCTTTGAACCGACTATATGAGATAAGGGCGACCAACTGTTGTTAGTGGGGAAGAAAAAAAATAATTGTTGGTAGCGTGACGAGAGAACAGTGACGTTCGCGACATATTATTACAGGGTCAGGAAATATCTATTTACATCATAACAAATTCGGCCTCAAAGAATTACAAAAAATAATTAGCTATCTTCATTTTGAAGAAATTTCATAGATTTCTTAAATTATCAAACCATATCAATTATATATATATATATATATATATATATATATATATATATATATATATATATATATAATAACGATCGCTTCACCTAGGTCAGAAGCAAAACCACAGCTCTGTAATAGTTATCATATCAGAAATTACACAAAGTACATCCCCAAGACCATGAAAAAATATATATTATTCAACTATATCACAAAATCTGTGATTGTCCCCAAAATATATCCAAATGTGATATTAATGATACCATCTATTTGATAAACCTCTTTAAAAACCACAAATGAAACCTTGTCCGAGAAAGCAATCGAATCAGATGAGACTGAACATCGATATCTCGATTCAATTCGATATATTACATGTGATATTTATAATTCCACCTGAACTCATTTAAAAAATAAATATGGTACTGCACTGAGTCAAATATCTGCTTCACCCAAGTAAATCTAATCGCTATTTGCTGAACAACGTATATTGATGAATTCAGATATCAAAACTTTGTGAACAAATATTCTACGTTCTCGTTAGCAAAAAATTCAAGGGAATATTTAAAATGGCCAAAATATTTCTACATCCCCGATATCACACAATAACGCCCCGCTTTGAAATCACCTCGAAAAAAGAAAGGAATATGCTCTGATTCATTAGTTATTTCAACATGAACAAAATTCTATTTCTTTCTTAATGGCTGACAGTTTCGGGAACCACGATCTCTAGATCGAAGATCGATCGCTAAGGCCCGGTTGTTCAATGCGAGTTTAAACCGTTGATTATCTAAACTCGGATTATTAATTAACTATGGATTAGAACGTTATGCATTTTTCAATGAAAACGATCCGGGTTTCCCTTTAACTCATTGTTTTCATATGTTGGCAACACATTTTTCCGCTTGTACCTTCATTGGGACCGTTCAGAAACAACAACATTGAATTAAAACTTAACCTAAGAATTCGTAGTTTTGTCAAAAGTATACAGAAAAATTGATCAAAACAGCAAAGTGTATTGTATAAATTGTTAGGCGTCTCTTTGGAAAAATGACTCATAATTTCACTCAAAAAAAAATCCAAGATATTGTAGAATGTAAAACGGACGCAGTTACTAATTCGCTAAAATTGAATTTTGGGGCTATAAGTAATGAATACAATACCATCTGCGGAAGTCCCAAAAGGAATAGCATCTTACAATAAAGAAAATTTCTGCTTGGGCTCTGTCCAAAGCAGATTTTGTAGATTTACAAAACGATCATTCAAGAACACAAGTTGAAATTAATACACATGAAAGAAAAACACCAACTTTCCTTTGGAACTACAAAGGGAGGAGTAGAATCTAGAGAAAACCCATATGATTGAGATATATAAACAAACATTATCTTTGAAACATAACTCATCAACCATCAATAAATCAACATTTGCTTGAGATTCCTGAGAACAGATCATGTAGTTTTTCATTTTGCATTTGTGATGATTCAATTTTAGTTTTTTATGTCCAACATTTTTGGTATGAAAAATCAAGATTTGATTTTTATTAGGAAGTTTATTTTTTGTTACGATTTTGCCTTTGTAGTGAGGGGTGATTTTGTATTTCTGTTAGTTGCTGACGATTTCTTTAGACAAGCGAAATATATTCAAAATGTATTTTTCTGTCCATTTTTCCAAATGGTTTCTAGGTACCGTCATTTCTGGTGACTGGCTTTCTTGAATTCAAAGAATGTCTACGATTAATTTGTAAAAATAAATTGGTATTATTATATACCAAAATATTGATCTTTGACCACTCTTTCAAATTAGCTATTTCAAATTGTGATTAAGACTTTGTATGTGGATATATAAAAAAACATGGTGTGCAAAGTCATCCGCATATTGAGGGCTGGCTTTGACCCATGGCTTAAATTTTGGGTGATTTAAAAGTAATCCGACGGATAAAATAAGCAAAATAAATTTGCCCATAAAAGTTCTTTCATTTTTAATCGTCATAAATGAGTAAAACATATTGCTAGTTGCAGACAAATTTGCAAGTTGAATTTGGTTGCAAATGACTCTAAATGGAATACAGTGTTGCAGGTATATATACAATAGAATTATAATCCGATAAAAAAAACAGGCTTAAATTTTATAATTAATAATGTCTATTTCTGAAAATGGGCCAGTCACCCAGCTGGGTTAAAGTCACTGAAATTACGGTACATTGTCTAAATACGGGTATCTTTTCTGGGGCAATAATATGACTTCAAAAAAATCGCCTGTTATATCTACGAACATCTTTGCAGTCGGGTATAAAAGTCAAATTTGAAATGTGCAATGTTATCGTAGACTCCTGCGTCGTCGCCGTCCGATAACCCCATGAATGAAAAAATCCCTGAGGTTGAAGGCCCAGAATGCGAAACGTTTTCTTTCCCCATTATTTTTCCAAAAGTTTGCAAGTATTTATCCTCCATCAATTTCCCCTGTCGGCGTCTCCTCCTCAGTGAAAACCTCTGTTTAATTCCAAAGAATTTCTATCTGTTTCCTGAAATTTTCCCAATCAAATTCATCTGAGGAGAAACGCTCGGCATTTCCTCTATTTCATCAAATGAATCCATTACCACCCTTCGCGCCCTTAAGGTATTATCACCTAACATTGACTCGAGTTCAAGTGGTACATTTCTATGGATTTGGGAATTGGGAATTTTCTAATTCCATTTCTTTGTTGGATAGACATATCGCGAGAATTGCACACACTCACGCCCTTCGTTTTAAAAAACAACCATGGCCCTCACCAGACAAAGTTCCCATGAATGAATGTTTTTCTGAATTAGACAAATTGATGTACGTCACGCCTGGCCCAAGCTAGCCAACGCCAACGAGTACGCTTCAAATTTTCAGAAGCTCCGAATGCCCTCCCCGTTTCGTTCGGCGAACCGGGTTCTCCGATTCGCGCTTGTACAAAATAAAATTGATTTTATCCAAAGTTGAAAGTGTGGTATCGCAGCAATCTGTTTTCGAACGACTCCTAGTAAGGTAGCCGTCCATACTAATACGATTAAAAAAATGACAAATCCAGGAACGACAAAAAGGTTTCAGGTTATCTAAAAAAGGGGCCCAGGACCAATTTAGAAAAACATTTAACCTCCGTCCGCAAAAAAAAGGGAAAGGTAAAAAACAAGGCCCGCCCGGAGGAGGGAGCGGCCGCAAAAAAGGAGGTAGATCTGGCCCCGGAGCCCCCCTTTGGGAGAGTCGGCTAATTGTCGGGCCCCCAAATTTCCCCGGGGGCAAGTCAAGATTATCCGAATGGCGCGCTAGATTTATTCGAGTCCCGTCACGCAATAGCTACCCAGCCAGCCATGAGACTCAAATTTATTTGTACCTTCTGCGTTCACTAAAACCCGAAACCAACAAGCAAAATCGAACCCCAAAGAAAAGGGGTTTAGTACAGTGCCAAAAACCCAAAACCCGAAAATCCTCGAAAGACCCGGACGACCCCCCGAAATGAAGTCCAAAATTTGACAAAAATCCCCGCGCTCGACGTTGAGGCCCGACGTTTTCCGGATCTCCGGGCGCTCTGTCCCCGTTCGGGACGCCCGTCCCCGTTCTGCGACGCCCTGATGCTGCGACGCGACGCTCGACGCCCGGGTTTGAAGGCGAATAAATTTAAAAAATTTCGGGGGACGCTTATCCGCTTGATGAGTACGCGATTTCAGCTTGCAAGTCGACGTAAATTTCCCAAAATAGTTCTTAAAGAACTGATTGTCCGAAGCTTCTGGGCCGCCACTCAAAAGTAAATTTAAAAAAAAATATCCACAAGAACTAAACCGAAGATTTTTACCGAACCAAAAAATCCGTCACTTTAATTAAAGTCAAACACGCGCGAACTTTTTTATTTGCTCCGAAGTCAAGTCTCAATTCCCAAAACCAAAAAACCCGGGCGTAACACCGTTTTAACCCGGGGAAAAAAGGAAAAAAAAACGGCAGCAGCGACGAGAACAGGACTTTCGCCAGCACCATTATTACATCACATACAGGGCAAAAAATACATCTAATCATAAAATTTGGTCACGAATTTAGCGAAACCATTAGCCATTTCATAAAAAAACAACCATTATTTTTAAACATCATTACATTAAAACGGCACCCAAAGAAGAAATAAAAACACCTGTTAAATCACAAACAACCCCGCAAACGTGCCCAAGGAAACAATTATTTCAATATTTACCAACGAGGGGGAAAAAGCAAAACATTTTTTTCAAGCAAGAGCGAAAAATTATTTCATTAACACAGAAAACGGCATTTTCGTAAGGTTAGATATTGGTATGGATTTGAGAGATGGTAAGGGTTATTTGGAAGGGCAAAGGGGTGGAGAGGGGATCGGGAACAGGAATAGTATCGTGAGAGGAGGAATAAAAAAAAGACAGGGAAAGAAGAGAAAAATGTTAAAAATTTTTAGAAAATGGAAAGATGTTTAAAGAATTAGAAAATGATTTGGATGGCAGGTAGGGAAGGGTTTTTTTTATTTAGGAAAAAAAGATAGTAGAAGCATGAGTTAATGAGTTTAAGTGAATGAAATGTAAACCATTAGAAACAGGGCTAAAAGGATAAAAAAATCTAAGCAAAAAATTAAAAGGGGGATAAACAAAAAATAGTAAAATTTGGGTCAAAAAAAAAAATGAGTTTAAGATTAGAATGAAAAAACAAATTTTCAAAAGGGTAAAATAAAAATAAAAAAAAATAAGAAAAAGCGAAATAAAAAAACAAAGTAAACAAAAAATGATGAAATAAAAAATGAGATGACGTTAACAAAATTCGAGTTAAAAAAAGAAATAAAAAAGAAAAATAATAATAAAATGAATGACAAAAAATTACCTTTTTAGTTAAAAAAAGGAAAAATAAATAAAAAAAAAAATATAAGAATCTACACAGGGTGAATAGAACTTTTAAATGAAAAAAGTATTAAGCCCGAAATAATAATACAGTTAGTAAAATGTTCAAACAGGAAAAAAAGGAATTGAGATGACAAAAAAACGAAAGTTTGGGATCATAAAAAGAAAAAGTTAAAAAAACAGAAATTTCATTGAAAATCCGAAAATAATAAGGGTTCAGGTTAAACAAAGCAAGATCATTGAAGGGGACTAATAAAAAAAAAAGTTTAAAAATAAATTACAAAATTTGACAGGTTAGAATAAAAAAAGAAAGTTAAAAATAATTTGGGTAGATAAAGATTTTAGAAATACCCGGGAAAAAAATGGAAACAAACATAAAAAAAAATTAAAAAACACAAGGGATAAATATTGAGAAAAAAACAACCATAAAAAAAAGAATAGAAAGAAAAAAAAGATATTGAAAAACAATCATAATATGAAAACAGAAAGTGAAAATTATTGGCACAGGTTAAAGTTAGAAGAAAGGGAAAAAAACAATACAGATTATAAAAAAAAAAATATAGAATGGTTAAAGGGGTTTTGAAAAAGAAAAGAAATGAAGAAAAAATTTTGGGTATAAAATGCGTAGTGAGAATAAAAAGGGAAATGATAATAATAAAATATTAAAAAAAGTAATTAAGAAATATTGAATGATAAAGGAATGATAAATACAAAAGGTATATTAATAACAAAAGGGGTATTTTGAAACATAAAGAACATAAAAAATCATGGTGAATAATGAAAGCGAAAAAAGGGGGCAAAAAAAATAAAAGTAAAAAATGAGAAATTAAATTTAAAATAAAATTCAATATGAATAAAAAACGGAGGAAGAGATAGAAAATAAAAGTTACTGAAAGAGACCAGAAATTGAAAAAGATACGAAATATCAGAAAAAAAATAAAATGAAAGAAGATTCAATAAAATATAAAATGTCATATGATAATACTTGACCGGCGATACCCAAAGTCGTTTTTCGAAAAAGAACTAGCTTTAGTAGTTGTAGTCGTTGAATCCTGTTTTTGAGTCAGCATGTTTTCGAAAGCAGTATGTATTGTGTGAATTCCTAACGTAAAAAAAGGGAAATTTAAATTTAAAAATTTCTTTTTAACTAGAGAAAATTACGAAAAACAAATTTGTTTGTTACGAAATCATATTTTAAAAAGAAAAACATAAAAAGAATAATTTAAAATATTAAAGTCAAAGAGATTTTTAAATTCCCTTGATTCTGTTTCCTTTCATAAGCCTGGCGACAGATAAAAAATATCCAAATACACACTTTTTTCATAACCGCAGAAACCCAAACCCTCTTCAAAAAAACAAAGCCCAGATTTCATTTTTTCCAAAAAAAAATGATTCCAATTATAAATTGAACTTTTGCTAGAAATGAGCTGACCGAAAGTGCCATGAATAAAAATTTTCGTACGTTAATCGAAAGAGGGTACGTGAAAAAATTGTTAAAATGGCGAAGTTCATTGCCGAAATTTGACAGGGAAATGGAAATTATTTAGCGAAGGGTTAGACAGCCCCCCCCAAACAGATCGGCACCAGCGCCAAAGTTTCGAACGAAAATTCAGGTGACAACAAACAAACACAAGAAATTTTTCCCCGCAACATTTTGGGAAAGAAAGAAAAATGAAATAACCCAACATTGGAAAAACCAATATCCCCAACCCCCAACAGCACCAAAAGCGATTTCGCATTTTAGGTTCCGATTTAGGGTATTGAGTGAAGCCTGGAGTGAAGGGACCAACACCGAATTTCGAGGCATAAAAACTTTTTGCGACATTCGTTCCCCCGAAATCAAATAAGGGTTAAATTCGAAGATTTTATTTCATCGGGGTGCTCGGCCAAATTTCCGATTTGGGACATCCTACGTTAGACCAATATTGTGGTGTGTTTTTTTCGGTAGCCAGGTAAGTCTTCACCGTTGATACTTTGTTAACTCTCACCAGGTCACCATCATTGGCGGGGGGGGTTTGGGCCCGGAAATCGGTTAGCGTCCAACGGGCCACCCCCAGAAAGTGATAACGGCAGTAGCGGGGAGAGAGAACAAAGAGGTTTGCTCCCATATTCTAAAGACCCGGGCGAAAAATTTTTCCCACGTCATTAAAATACGAAAATTATTGCCATTTCAAATATACAACTATTATATCATTGAAGGGAATAACCCCCGGGGGGGCAAAAACATAAAATTTGTTAACCCATCAATACATAACAATATATACATATATACATAAACATAATATAATAATTCCCATGATTGATGATTGAATATATTTTATTTTTATATATATATAATAATATATAATATATATAAAAATTTTGTTATGTTTGATTTAACAAATTATTTTGTTATTACGCCCCCACTTTTTAAAAGCAATTGAATGTAATGAAAATTGGAAATAAAGGGTTATGAAAATAATAGTTTTGCATTTTTTGTGAGCCAAATTGATATGAATAGAAGATATTTTCGCCCTGTATATGTATTATATGCTGTAATAATCTAGCGAACGTCACTGTTCTCTCGTCACCAATTGTTATCACTTTTCTCACCACGGCTAAGCAAAGTTGGTACGCCTTTATCTCAGATAGCCGGTTCAGGCAATAGAGCCACTAGCCACTGCTGTCTAATTTCAGTTTATTCAAGGGTATGTTATGATTGTTGATCATTGTAAGAAAACAAACAACAAAGTATAAAAAAAGCAATTATTTCCTTTTATTCAGGAAGACTTAATTTTACCTGGCCTACCAGAAATAACTTATTCTAATGTGAATCTACAAATATTCACGGATAATCAAAAAAATGAAATCATGGATAGATAAACACAACCTCACTTTTTTCCTTTTGAGAGGAAGTTTTCTGTTATAGTTCAAAATAAAGTGAAATAAAGTTCTTCATATGTGAGATACGTTTTTTGGGTGAAATTGTTCAGGCCCGGGATGTGCACTATTAAATTTTTTATACCTGGCGGGAAATGGTGTTCAAGATATCCCCTGAAACGGGACCCCTTCTCACTCCAAGCCCTATCAGGAACCCAATCCATAAATCAGGAACCATACAAATGCAGAAATCAGCTTTGGACACTTGGATATTTGAAATAATTAAGGAAAATTTTGGGTTTTTTTCTCTTCTAATGTTTTTGGAATTATTTCATTTTTCTTTTCCCCAAAATGTTGGTGTGGCATTCTCTTGAAAATTTATTTTCCATCTCCTCATGTGGCTTTGTTTGTTGTCACCTGATACCATTTTTGTTCCTTACCTCTGTTTAAATTTTTTTGAATTCAAGCGCACTAAATTGTCACATTTCCCACTGTTTATGGTTATTTGTCAAACTTATACATAAAATAATTTTCCACCTTAACCCCATGTACAAACCCCCCACACATGCCTCTGACACTTTCCCGCTCTATTCTCTAACAATTTAAAATTTTCTACATGTGCCCCATCTTTTCCCCTGATTCATTTTAACAAGATTTTGGGTTGTTCTACCATTGGCTACTTTCAGTTAGCTACAATTTCATATACTGTATGTTTCAAATTTATAAATTTGTAGATCACATTTTATTCAGGAAAATTTTGTAAATCTAGGCTTTTTGTTGTCTTTTGAAGAATTATGGGTTGTAATCATTCTGACAGTGTATGAAATTGATTGTGTTATATAATTTGGATATTTTTATCTATTCATATCATACATAGGCTTATAAAGGAAATAGAATTTCTAAAATTATGTAAAACAATCTCTTGAAACTAATAGCTATTTATTAATTATTCTTTTTATGGTTTTTTTCTTTTTAAAATATATACCTGGTTTTTCATAACATAACAACATTCCTAAATTTATATTCAATAATTTTCTACTAGTTAGAAAATTTTTAATATCAATTTCTTTATTTACAGTTATTGAATCTACTTTAACTAATACTATATTTTTCTACTTTCAGAAAACTACTTATGCTGGCTTTCAAGAAAAACAAGTTCTACAACGATAACTATTATTTACAACTAATAGTACTACGTTCTTTCGTTCCAGAAAAACTTGACTCCAGACATCCCTTCGGATCAAGAGAGAAAACTTTTCAAGATATTATCATATATGACATTTTATATTTTATTTTTTTTTTTTTATTTTTTATACTGATATTATTTTCAATTATCGATTTTACAATTACTGGTACTCTTTCAATTATGCTGTTTTTCAAATTTGACATTTTATTTTTATTTTTCTTTATATTCATATTGAATTGGATATTTTATTAATTTGAATTTCTCATTTTATTTACTTTTATTTTGTGTACATACTCTTTCGCTTTTTCAGTATTCACACATAATTAACATATATTCATTTATAATTCATTTTATTTATTAATATACCTTCATTGTATTTATCATTATACCTTTATCATCATCATCATCATATTTCTTATAATATACTACTTTAGTATTATTATTATTATCATTTCCACTTTCATTTCTCACATACATTCATTTTATACACAAAATATTTTTAATCTTCATTTCTTTTCATTTTTCTTCAAAATTCACATCATTTATTATCCATTTCTATATTTTTTCTTCTTTATAATCTATATTGTTTTTAACCTGTCCAATAATTTTATCAACTTTTTCTTTTGATTGTATTCAATATCTTTCTTTTCTTTTTTTTTTTTTTGTTTTTATTTTTCTTTTTTTTTTTTTTTTTTTTTTTTTTTATTCTATTTTTTTTTTTCTGTTTTGATCATCATATTCATTCAACTTCTTTTCTATTTTTATATTGACATTTTACTATACATTATTATTATATTTCAAACTTTGTATTACTTTCTTTCATTTCAAAAGTTCTATTCAATTCTGTAGATGTCATTGATTTTCATTACTATTATTTTTATTTATGTTTCCTTTTTTAACTAAAAATTTTATTAGCTATTTTTGTGTCATTCATTTTATTATTATTATTTTCTTATTTATGTTCCCTATTTTAACTCAAGATTTTGTTAGCCACGTTCATGTCATTCATTTTATTATTTCATCATTTTCTGTTTACTTTTTGCAATTCAAAATTCATCTTTGCCATGTTCCTGTCATATATTTTCATTATTTTTACTTTATTACTTATTTTACCCTTTTGCAGCAAAACTTTTTTATTTTTCACATTCATATTATCTATAAACTCATTATTTTTGTGATCAAAATTCATTTTTATATTTTGTCTTTGTTTATCTACTTTTTCTATTAAATTGTTGCTTAGATCTGTTTTTTTTATAACTATCCCTTGACTTTTATTTTTCTCACTACTTGTTTCTAATGGTTTACACATTCCTTCACTACTTTCTTTGAAACTTTTTTCCATTCTTTCCATACTTCCTATTTTTCTATTGTGTTTTCTCTAAATTTCTATACCTTATTTTTTCTCTAAATCCATTTCTTATGAAATCCTATCCTTTCATTCCTGTACTTTCACTTTTTATTTCTCTCTCTCTCTCACATTACTACTCTCTCCTTGTTCCTGATCACCTCTCTCTCTACCTTCAGCACCTTCCTCCAAACCAACTTTCTTACCATCTCTCAAATCCATTTTTTATTCACCAATATCTAGCCTTACAAAATGCCAATTGCTAATGTTCACCCAGTGTTATTAAGAAATAATATAATATATTGTTATGAAAAACCAGTTAGATATTTTAAAAAGAAAAAACCCATAAAAAGAATAATTAATAAATAGCTATTAGTTTCAAGAGATTGTTTTTACATAATTTTAGAAGTTCTATTTCCTTTATAAGCCTATGTATAATATGATTAGATAAAAATGTCCAAATTATATAACACAAGCAATTTCATACACTGTCAGAATGATTACAACCCATAATTCTTCAAAAGACAACAAAAAGTCTAGATTTACAAAATTTTCCTGGATAAAATGTGATCTACAAATGTATAAATTTGAAACATACCAGTATATGAAATTGTAGCTAACTAAAAGTAGCCAATGGTAACAGCAAATTTTTGATGACAATAGCCAATCAGGGAACAGATGGTCACATGTAGAATTTGAAATTGTAAGAGAATAAGAGCGGGAAGGTGTCAGAGGCAATTATTATTGAAATTTGTACATAGTTGATAAGAATGGAAAATAGTTGTATGTATAAGTTATGACAATAACCATAAACAGTGAAAATGTGACACTTAGTGCGCGAATTCAAAAATTCGAATCGGAGGAAGGAACAAAATTGGTATCCTGGGACAACAAACAAAGCCAGGGAGATTGAAAAGAAATTTAAAAAGAATGCCACGCTATATTTTTTGGAGAAAGAAAATGGAATAATTTCAACATTATAAGCAAAACCAATATTACCTTATTTGTACACCATACACAAATATTCGAAAGCTGATATTTGGATTGAATGGTTCCTTCTATTTGGTATTGGAGTTCCTGATAGCATTGGAGGAAAGGGAATCCAAATCCTGATGTATATTTTGAACACTACAGTTCCAGACAGGTATAAACTTTCATAGTGACATCACGTCCTGAACAATTTCACTAATAACGCATATCACATCAGAAGAACTTTATTTCACTTTATTTTGAACTATTAAGGAAAATTTCACTTTCAATCATGACTTGTTTCTCATGATTATCCATGAATATTTGTAAATTCACCTTAGAATAAGTTATTTTCGTAGGCCCGGTAAAATTAAGTTTTCCTGAATAAAGGAAATAATTGCTTTTGATACTATCTCTTTTTTTTCCACAATTATCAACAAGCGTATTTATAAACACTGAATAGAAATTGACAAGCAGTGGCTAGTGGCTCAATTGCCTGAACCGGCTATCTGAGATAAGAGGCGTACCAACTGTGCTTAGCTGTGGTAAGAAAAGGATAACAATTGGCAGCAACGTGACGCGAGAACAGTGACGTAGCTAGCAATATTATTACATTGCAAAATATATTATACAGGGCACAAATAATTATCTATATCATAACAATTTGGCTCACAAAGAATAGCGAAAATTATTAGCAATCATCATATTATAACAACTATTATTATTCAATTCATCAATATATATATATATATATATATATATATATATATATATATATATATATATTTATCTTAGTGTACAATATTACGTCCGTACGTGTGTTTCCGACCATACACTCCCGCGTCCTGAATTATACAACGTCCGTATACCGGACGCAGTATTGTTTTCCAACAATAATTCTATTATTTTGAACGAATCATCGAATTATATATTCGCAAATTGTACTCCGCCTAGAGCTCCCATGGCATATGAGAACAGAAAACATCCATTATCAAATGCGAGAGTTATGTACACCAGAAAACATAATGAAGGACGACTATTATAACGGTCTTTGAAAGTTCCAGTATACATTTAGTTCAGACAATTTCTGTTTGGGGGCTTTAAATCGTGAAAGCTATATACATTGAATATACTCTTTCACCTGTAGCATGATGATGCGTCCTCAGTCTGGCAACCATGTACCAAAAATACATTCTGGTCAGTGTCTTCATGTGCAAACACGTGCGAAGTTCTGGTGCACTTTTTATTTTGTGAGTAAGTAAACTTCTTTGAATTTTTTTGACCGGATTTTCATATGTTTTACAGAAGTTCAAAATTTATGAGGAGGAAAACATATATATATGAATGCAATAGTAAATTACATCAATTTCCCCATTTGTTTCACCAGAAATAACTTTCATGAGTTTTTGAGAATTGCAAGTGTTTTCATTAATTTTCAAGAAATTGAGTTATTTAGAACCTTTTACATATGTGTGAAAATTCACAAATTGCTTTTCGATAGTTTGCTTGACTGATTGCATTGTGAGGTGGTACCTCTAACTTTTATGTAGACTGCAGACTTTTCCAAAGTGTTTATATTCAAGGCCGGGCATGCTCCAAAGTGAACTGACAGACGCTCTTTATTTTCACGCCACAGACGGTAGTTTTGGGATAGCATTATTCTCATGTGAGCGATTTCATGCAGATCCAACATTTAGCACCATAATGATAGACAAGTTATTAAGTTCATTTTTCAATTCATCCTGTATCATTCGATTCATTTGGATCCTACCATCTCAGAAAAAAGCACATTTTTCCTTCTATTATTTCGCATCATTTATTTTCAGGTAAAAACAAACGTTTTCGATCTTCGCTTCCTCAACTTCTTTCAAATCAGCACTCAATGAGTTTTTGAATATTCCGTCCAGCCCTAGCAAACACAAATGAGAAACTACCTTCTACCCACGAGAATCCAAATCAAGGATCAAAACGAAACCCTACCTTCTACACCCAGAAGCACTGGAAGATTTGAATGACGAAATTGATAGTCGCCTTCCACTCCAGAGATAACAATCCGAATGAGAATTTATCTACTTACGGGAATATAACTGAATATTAGAATATGAAAGTGGAATATTATGTCCGAATGTATAATAAGGGGAATTTATGGATAGAGGACAAATTATTAAATTAAAGAAGAAAAAGCATCCTCAAGTGGGAGTCGAACCCATGACCATGATTTCTAGCCATATGCTCTACCATCTGAGCTTATTCGAGGACATAGGATGCTTTTTTTTTTATTAAAATTTGTTCTATGCCACAAAATTCCCCTTTTTTCATTATATATTTCGACACAATATGTCCACTTTCACCTTATATATTTGGCTAAAATCTTTATCAGTGGTTAGAGATCATCTGCTTTGATCTGCCACGGAAATTTCGAATGACGATGAAGTTGTGGACAGGTAATGGATTTCGACGGCCAGTGATAAGTATGTTTGATTTTCGATTCATTTCACATGAATATTAAATTATGGAAGAAAAGGATTCACGAGTGTGTGTCGATTCCATGTCCCCTGAATAGCACAGATGGTAGAGCCGTATGGCAAAATCATAAGGTCGTTGGTTCGACTCCCAATTTGAGGATGCTTGATTTTCTTTAAATTAATAATTTGTCCCTATGCCAAAAATTCCCCTTTTCATTATATATTTCGGACACAATATGTCCACTTTCACCTTATATATTTGGCTAAATCTTATCAGTGGTTAGAGATCATCTGCTTTGATCTGCCACGGAAATTTTCGAATGACGTGAAGTTGTGTGACAGGTAATGGATTTCACGGCCAGTGATAAGTATGTTTGATTTTCGATTCATTTCCACATGAATATTAAATTATGAAAGAAAAGGATTCACGAGTGTGTGTCGATTCCTATGTCCTCAATAGCTCAGATGGTAGAGCGATGGAAAATCATAAGGTCGCTGGTTCGACTCCCACTTGAGGATGCTTGATTCTCTTTAAATTAATAATTTGTCCTCTATGCCACAAAAATTCCCCTTTTTCATTATATATTCTGGACAAAATATTTCCACTTTTACCTTATATATTTGGCTAAATCTTATCAGTGGTTAGATATCATCTGCCTAGATCTGCTACTGAAATTTTCGAATGTCATGAAGTTGAGGACAGGTAAGGATCTCACGGCCAGTGATAAGTAGCTTGATTTTCGATTCATTTCACATGAATATTAAATTATGATAGAAAATGGTTCACGAGTGTGTGTCGATTCCTAGGTCCTCAATAGCCTAGATGGTAGAGCCGTATGGCTAGAAATCATAAGGTCGGTTTCGATCCCACTTGAGATGCTTTTTTTTCTTTAATTTAATAATTTTTTCCTCTATGCCAAAAATTCCCCTTTTCATTGTAGCATATTTTTTTTTTTTTGATTAATTCTATAAGTTTCAATCAACAAAAAAAGAATATTACTCATTGTTAGTTTTGTGGAGGAGGAATGGGAGAATACCTCAGAAGATAATGAGAAAGATAGTGACTGGAGGTTAGAAAACAAAATGAAAAAAAACATTGAAAGTGGAAATGATAAGAACATTGGTGGAATGGACAGCAGATCAGAAAAAATTGCAACAGAATATTTTCGAAAACATATAGAAATAAAATATTTCCGCAAGAGATATGAATGCAAGAATCAAAGGTGAAATACTCACAATTATTAGAAAACAAAGACTGAGCGAAGATAAAGGTATTTCTACAAATACATATTCTGCAAAAATGTAAATATATTCTGAAACTGACTAATTGGAGATTTTATTTCTATTTTCAGATGACTATCTGAAACAAGTTTATTCATTTAGGAATCGTGATATTTTGAAGATTCCAGAGAATTCATTTCTGTTTTACTCTTTAAAAAGCAGCACTAAAAGCTCTAAAGTCACAAACTTGTGAGTCTAGACTGACTTGGGACAACAAACTCTCCCTAAGACAACTGGCTACGATAATCAGGGTTACTCTGATGTGGTGCAAATAAATCAAAGGCAATGCGGAAGGAACAGCCTTGAAGGCAAATACCCAATTTTCTGGCCCAGAACCCTTCTGTAATATTTTCAAAGCCCACATCAAGAAAGAGTTTCGACGCTGGGAAGCTGACAAAATTGAAACCCACTGGAATAAGGTTCCAGGGCAAAGACAAGCTTAAAAGCTTTTGAGCTCATCGCCAAAAAAGCTAATCAGCTTCTCGAGTTGGACAAGCAAGACTTAAAACTGGTACTGCTCACCGGACATTGTCCTCTGAGATATCACCTCAAGAAAACTGGAAAGATCAGACAGTGCACTCGTGCCGTTGCCGCAAAGAATTTTGCTGAAAACGCAGAACACTTGAACACATAGAACACAGAACACTTGCTTTGCGTAATACCAAGTGCTGTTTTGCAAAAGGCTTTGAGTTCCCCAAGGAGTTTTTTAACGAATCTTATCCACCAGAACTTTGCTCAGGAAACTGATAAGCTTTGCAGGAGTCTCAGAATCCCAGTTCTTGAATAGGTGAAGGGTAATGTACAAAATGCCCTACAGGTCGAGGTATAATGAGGGGTGAAGAGCCATATCAAACCCCATGACCTAATTTTTTGAAAATGTATTTACTTACAAATCTTTCGGAAATTATTAATTTATTTATATATACAGCTGTATCTATTTCTGTAAGCTCAATCAGTTTTTTTTTTTTCCAAATCTTGTCTGTTTCCCACAGCAACAATATGTACAGTGGTTAACAAAGCAAGCTGGTGAGTACTTTACGCCACCCCACACTATGGAACCGTGATACGCTGGATCAACGCTCTAGGTTATCCTGCTACCAAATCATTTCAGCCACGGTGGGTCCGCCTGATGAGGTTCTTGACAAGTGAAACATTTGAAAAATGTAGTAACACAAAAACAAAACAAACTGGCTCTGGATGCCAGTACCCGAGAGTAAATGCGCCCCCGCCAAGTCAGCAAGGAATACAATCATCAATGTCCATAGATAAAAAACCTCCCGCCTCTATCGAACGTATGTTTTCATTGGTCAACTATTCATCACCCTGCCCCCAGAGTCCAACACCTTGTGCGAGGCAACGGCAAGCTTATGGGGAGGTCCCTCTTCCCTGATACCCATGTCACCAGGAGAATTCCAAATCAGCAAGATTTCTCTCGGATCAACCATATCCGCCGCTTTCTTTCAAAAGCTTCTAGGTATGCTACCATGTTAACTGAGAGGGGACATGACTTTACGCTGCTATGTCTGGGTCGCCACAAGTATTACCCCTGTCGGCCTAGAACATGGCGGGCCTAGGCCCCACACTTCTTCCTCGGTTGATTTCATGGAAAATTGAATAGATAAATTTTGATTAGCAAGGGATTAATTTTCCGAAGAGAAGGACGTCATATTAACTATAGTTTGATTCTCTCAATTAGTATTACCATAACAGGTAAGTGATGAGGAAAATTTGTGTTGTGTTTATCTACCTGAAGAAGCACAAAAAACAAATATATGAAGACAACAAAAAACGATTCCAAAACCCAGTTCTCTGTGAATTTTATGGAACGCTGGATACTATATCATTTTCTACATTTTTCCAATATTCAATAGTTTTGAGAGTAAATTTCAAATAATCCAAAGAACTCTGGAAATTTCATAGTCTGTTGGGATCGGGATGTATTCGTGTTGTATCTGTCATATTTTGTTGCTGTAATGAAACATCATCTTTTTTTCTTATCATAAATTATATTTTGTATGTGTAGTTAACATATAATGGAAGTGAAGGAAGACATCACCCAAATCAATCTTTGGAGACATCAGAAAATACTTGATTTAGGAACAAAACTGATTAATTACAATTATAGGATTAATCAAATGATTTCATTCATATAACCATAATTCATTATTATAAGGATTATTTCCCTATTATACTAATTATATATCAAGGATGACGAGATATTGTTCGAGAAAAACACATCAGGGTTTACATACTAGAAAGTAACTTTAGAATTACGTATGAGTAATAATTTTATTGATTACTAGAAGTATTTTTTTATTTCCTTTTTTTTAGGATTTCTCCATAATTTATTACAGAAATTGAATAATTGATAAAAAACCTTTTGAAGACAAGCTCTTATTCAAATGCACTAGAAAGTAAAGAATAATTGCTTTGGATGTGGATAGATTCAATTATTACGACGCCCCCTAACCTATGCATTTTGTTAAAGCATCGTTATTAAGAGGCCTTTTTTTCCCTGTGGTTCTGAGCTATCTAGTCCTTCAATGAGGAGACTATCTAGAGATTAACTCATTCGCCATCTAGAGTTGCCATCTTCAATTTATGAATTTCAACTAAAAATCAATAATCTTCGACTTAATTCGTAATCTCCGACCCCAAAACCCCAACATACCAAATTTTGAATCGAATTGGCCGACATCGAGTCGTGCCGACATACCAATTTTGAATCGAATCGACCATAAACACAGATATTATCGGCCATCTTGGAGCCGCCATTTTGATTTTATGAATTTTGAAGGAACATTCCTAATCTTCGACAATGAAAACTCCCACATACCCAATTTGAATCGAATTGGACCATAAACCTAAATCTCGTCCGCCATCTTGAAGCGCCATTTTTTTTCCTCTGATAGTAACTCCATGAGCTGCTATTTCAATTTCATAAATTTTGACAGAAAATTCATAATCTTCGAATCCGAAAACCCCCACACACAAATATTGAATAGAATCGGATCATAATCACAAAACTCTTTCACCATTCTGGAGCCGCCATCTTGAATTTATAAATTTCGACAAAAAATTCATAATCTCCGACCCTGGAAATCCTAACACCAATTTTTGAATCGAGTCTGACCATAATCACAAAACTTGTCCGCCATCCTGAATTTTTTTATTTTCACAGGAATTTCACATTCTCCGTCCCTGAAAACCTCCACATACCAATTTTGAATCGAATCGTACCATAATCACAAAACTGGTCCATCACCTTGGAGCCGTCATTTTGTTTTTTTTTTCCAACGAAAATTTCATAATGCATTGTCACCGGAATTATGATCACCTGCCGAATTTCAGCCTCAATCGGGTATCGGCAAGTGCTCCAAAAATTGATTACAAATTTGGAACCGAAAGAATGACAGCATATGAACGGGAAGTTAAATAGAAATGTGTAATAAAACATGGCAACAGCGCTGGATGCCGTATCGTGCTGAGTATGAAAGATATAATGCAAATTGGACGCAGTATCATACTAAATATAAAAACAAATTATTCACCGGACGGATAATGATATGATGGTGAAAGGACGTAATTTATATAAGAATATTTTTTTTATTTTCGAATTTTTTGATGATCTGAAACCAGCTTTGAGTAGGATTTTTGTAGAACCAGATATTTATCAGAATTGACCCAGATAGGATTTGGGATCAGTAACGGACGCTCCTGAAAGGACGATATTGTAGGCAAAGATGTATTTTATATATATATATATATATATATATATTTATATATATATATATATATATTTTTTTTATATATATATCTATATATATTATATATATATATATATATATATATTATTTTATATTATTTAAAACAGTTAGATATTTAAAAAAAGAAATAACCAATAAAAAAAAAATAATTATTGATTAGTTATTAGTTTCAAGAGTTTTTCTGAATAACTTTGAAGTTCCATGTATTTTATAAGCCTATGTATAATATGGATAGATAAAAATGTCAAAATACATAATCAATTTCATACACTGTCATAATGATTATAAACCATAATTGGTAAAAGACAACAAAAAAGTCTAGATTTACAAAATTTTCATGAATAAAAAGTTATCAACACATTTATAAATTTGAAACATAAGTTATGAAATTGTAGATAACTAAAGGTAGCCAATGGTAGAACAGCAAACCCTTGATGAGAATAGCCAATCAGGGAATAGATGGTCAAATGGAAAATTGAAATTGTGAGGAATAACAACTGGGTCATGTCATAAGCAATTATTATTGAAAATTGTATATAGTAATAAAAATGTGAAATAGTTGTATATATAAATTGTATAAGTGAAATGTGAACAATTTAGTGCGCGAATTCAAAAATTCAAATGAGAAAACAGAGAGGAAAATTTGTATCCAGGCGACAAAAAAACAAAGCCGAAAGGAGATCGAAAATAAATTTAGAAGCAAATGCCACGCAACATTTTGGGGAAAGAAAAACGAAATTATTCCAACTTTGAAGAGCAAAACTAAAAACCTTAATTATACGACATATCCAAGTGTCCAAAACTGATTTCCGCATCTGTATGGTTCCTGATTTATGGTATTGGAGTTCCTGATAGAGCTTGGAGGAGAAGGGATCCAGTTTCAGAGGTGCTGCTGATTATTAACTCCATCGAGTATAATTTACTAAAAAGCGTTCGAAAATCGTAAAGTTGTGTATATTTTACTATAAGACTGTCGTTCGAAAATACCAGAGTTTTCGCTCCCGGGAGTTAACTCTCGTAACTCTACAAAATAGCTGGGTTAATTTAACTCCACAAAATTGACATAACTCTGGGTGACAGACAATCTCTTTATGCTGTGTCTCACACTCTCACATCCAACCCAAGTTTGAGATTATTTATGTGTATGTGTTTAATACTGTTCACTGATAATAGTTGTAATCTTGGAGAAACATATGGCCTACCAAGTTCATACTGTCCCACTGAATTTTAACTTACGACCTATTTTTAACAAAGCTGCTTCTAAACCATCACATGACCTTCGAATCTACCATTGTCATTCCCTACTATACAATACTAGCATTTTATTTATAATTGGCGGAACAAGATTCTCGAAAAAATTTTCTGCTATTGTCAACAATATTTTTCTCCGGTTTTACATGAACTTTCATTGTTCTTGCCATTTATCGTTTTTTTAAACAAATAATAACATAACCTATATTTCCGATATCAGAACCTTCTGTCACTGGACTTTGTAAACAACTCCAAATAAATTCCGCACCGTTCGAATAAAACATGAATAGTACTTAACTCCAGAGTAAATTTAAGAAACCTTCAAATACTTAACTCTACCTAGGGTCTATAATCGAACGCACCTCAGGGCATATCTTGAACACCGACAGTTCCAGCAGGTATAAAAACTTTAGTAGTGCATTTCCCGGGCCATGAACAATACACAAATAACGTATCTCACATCTGAAGAACTTTATTTCACTTTATTTTGAACAATAACAGAAAACTTCACTCAAGGAAAAAGTGAGGTTCTGTTTATCTATCCATGATTTCAATTTTTATGATTATCCGTGAATATTTGTAGATTCACATTAGTATAAGTTATTTCGTAGGCCAGGTAAAATTCAGTCTTCCTGAATAAAGGAAATAATTGCTTTTTATACTATGTTGTTTGTTTTCTACAATGATCAACAATCATTCCTACGACCATTGAATAAATTGAGTTGTGACATATCAAGTAGTGGCTAAATTGCCTTGAACCGGCTATCTGAGATAAGAGGTGTACCAACTGTGCTAGCTGTGGTAAGAAAATGATAACTATTGGCAGCGACGTGACGAGAGAACAGTGCGTTCACAGCAATTGTTATTACATCTTTGCAATATTTATACAGGGCGAGAATATCTATCATATCATATCAATTTGGCTCATAAGAATAGCAAAAAATTATTAGCAATCTTATATATAAAAACAATTATATTTTTCAATTTATCAAAACATTACAATATATATATATTTATATATAGATGTATGAAGGTTAGTAAGTTAAGGAAAACTGGGGTAATATTCGGTATGCAGTCAATAGGGCTGAAGTAAAGTGAACTCTTATTTCTATTCAAGATTTCGAGTCTTTATTGGCTCTTCTTCAGGAACTCTACAATTGTTAGATTTCAGTACAATTAATAATTAACAATTATTTTTTTACTCACGAAATTTGAGGTTAAAAGTAAGCATTGCTTTTCACAGACATGTAACACTAATGCAGGCAACACTCAATTACAGCATAAGTAACAATATATAGTTGAAAAAGGAGAAAACGTGAGTTTTTTTTGTACAATTAATTATTTTATATGAGTAAGAAACTTTTTTGTAAAACCCAAACACTAAACTGTCAGAAATGTGCGGGAATGGCATCAAATGATAGAACAAAATGGAATGACACAATAGCAATGCTGCCAACTGTTATGTGGGTTGACAGAAATGGGAACAGGTGTACTAATGTCACTTGTCAAAATTTGAGGAATTTTGTAAACTGTGTATCAGAATGTTTTGTAGGAATCCTTAATAGATAAGAGTAAATGATACTTAGACTGTCAATATCAGTTTTGAAATTCATAGACACAGGTTCATTAAATATGCAAGTCATTTCTAAGAATGTGCGCTTTTTCAAGTTAGATTCATATTCTAATATGGTCACATTCTCATAGTCAGGCTAAAGCTAAAGTACAAGTTTTTTTGAGATTTCTAATGTCACTATTATGTGAGCAAAGTCGGTCTTTGAGTTTTCTTTTAGTTTGACCAAAATATTTTATCACATTGTGAGCAAGGGATGCAATATATTACATTGGATTGTTCTAAAGGAGGATCTTTTCCTTAAGTTTGGAAATATTTTTCAGGGTAATATATTTCTGTACGCTACTGTAAAGTTGGAATTTTTTTTCTCTTTGAATTTGTGATTCAATGTTTGGAGTTAAGGGAAAGAAAATAAATTTGATTTGGGGGTTGACAATTATTGGGGCTCAATAGCTATGGAGGCTCTACTGAACAATAGTTTATGAATCAATTTACAGCACAGTATTTGCCTCAGCCGTTCGTTACAGAGTGAGTTGTTTGCGAAAGTCAAGTATATTTACGCTTAGTGGCTATGCCTAAAAGGGATAAACTATCACTTTGGATTTCAAATATGTGAGGAAAAAACAACAAATCTTCATCTACACAGATGAATTCGAGATGGTTGAAATTAACTAGGATAGAATTCAATCAATACAGTTTGATCATATTCGATACAAAGTATTTATCGGGTAATTCACAAATTCATAGTCCAGTCGACAGTGCAATTATTCGAAGGAACAGATGGTCTGATAAAATACCCGACGAGGAAGAAACGAGTTTGATATATACATATCTGAAAACCTGAGGATATTGAAGTCCGAGTTTCGATTTTCCCACACAGACGCCAAATGAAAAAATAATGGCAAAACTTTAGACTCATGGAAGAGTGAAAAATATAATTAATGAAAAATACTCAGGCCATGATGATATTTTTTCAGTTGAGTCTGGAATAAGGACGGTATGGATGACAATGAGAGTAATGGTGCCTTCGTACATAACCATCGATGGGCCCATCTCACTCATAACCTATGCCAACCAAGTTAGAACTTGCATGGTCTATGATCAAGCAGGACACGAGAGACTAAATTGTCCGAAGGTAACGAAAAATAGGATAAATGAAATAAGGAGGCCCAAAGCACCAGTCATGAAAGAGAAGGAAATAGTAGAAAACCACCCAATTACCCCCACCTACGCAAGTATAATTCAAGGTACCCAAGAAAATAACGAGAATAGAATCGATGTTATAGATGCAGAAGAGGAAAGACAGCAGAAACCAGAAGAAAACGAGAAAGCTACAGACAGTGATAGTGCATAATTCAACCAACATTAGATATAAACAACAAAAGAACCCTTAGAAAGATACAGTTCGGTGTCAGAAGAAGAAAAGAAGATTCCGAAAATGGTTATAAAAAATATACAATGAAAAACACCCTTGATTGGTGAACAAAGAAGATAGTGGCAGAGGATATGAGATAGAAAGCAGTGAGGACCAGCTCTTTTAGTCCTGCGAGAAAGTGAGTGATATATTGTGATCCACAGAACATTATCGATGAATTGAAGATAAGTAAGTTTCCCCAATCTTATTTAACAAACATTCAAAAACGTACGAACAATAGCCTCGATAAACACGAATGGTATAAAAAATAAAGTGAAGCAAACTTTTAAAATTTTAAATTAAAAAAAAAAAAAAACAATAGCCTCGATAAACACGAATGGTATAAAAAATAAACTGTGATACAATAGACATGTTGCAAAGTTATGAATACATACTAAATATAGGAAAAACAGAACGAGGTACTGGCATAATATACAGAATTTTTTTTGAAATATCAAACATTTTATTAAACCCAAATGGCAGAATCACATCTGCAACCATAGAAGGAACACATTATGTTAATGTGTACGCCCCATCCGGAACTCAGAACCATAACCAAAGAAACAATATTTTTTTTAAATGAATTAGCTCCACATCTCAAATTCGATACTCCTCAAATAATAATAGGTGACTTCAATTGCATTATAAAAAATAAAGATACTAGAACAGCTCAAGAATTTACATAGCCAAGAATGTAGTCACGAACTTAAAATTGTTGGATATCTGGGAAATCATTCACAAAAACCATTTTGAGTACACATATATCAGAGCAAATTGCGCAACCCGTATAGCCAGAGTATATATATATATATATATATATATATATATCCCATGGGGAACAAATGAAAATCACTACAATAAAATGTTTACCGGTATCTTTCTCTAATCATCGATCGATTTTATTTTATATGAAAGCAGATCCCATAGTAAGAGCTAAACTCGGGTGGAGGTATTGAAAGTGTAAAAATTCAATTTTGAATGAGGAAAATTTGATCGACTCATTCAGTGCTGAACTCTTGAATATAAAAGCACATCCACAGTATAGTTCAGATATGGTATATTTTCAAACCTAGAGTAAAAAAAAATTTTAGAAAAATAGAAATAGAAAGAAATCAAAATCACAGTGAACTTATGAGGTTTTATAGTAATGTTCTATATGAACTCAACATAGAATTGAATAATGGAAATAATGTACATGAAGAAATACGAGAATTGAAAAATATTTTTTTTTTAACGAAAGAGAAACGGATGAAAGAAATATGTTATGATGAAATACAGAATGGCGATGGTGATAGGTTGATGCTGAACGATATCATGAAGATAAAAAAAGGATATAATCTACAACATATCGATTTTCTATATAACGAGAAAAATGAGAAAGTCAATGCTACAAGCAATATGTTAGAATTCGCACATAAAACTTTCACAAAAAACAATTCTCCCCAGATAACTGAAGATCGGGAAGCTCGGTGCTTGATGGCTCATATTAATAAAAAAGTTAAACCAGAGAAGCTAAAAAAATTGCAGATGGTGATCTCTAAAGAAGAATTAAAAATAGCCATCACATCAACAAAAAAGAAATGCTCGGGTCCGGATTCCGGATGAAATTACTTATGAATTTTATCATACAATGTTCGATATCATAACAAATGATCTATTGGAAATCTATAACACATTTATGTTCAAAGACAAAAACCGCCAAAAGGTTTTAGTCAGGTTGTAATAATTATGATAGCAAAAACAAAGAATCCCAATAAAATTGATCAATTTAACATTACCGACTATAAACTGCTTACCAAAATTCTTGCAAACCGATTTGAATCTATTATGAATGACATGTTAGGAATCGAACAAACATGTGGGACAGACCTACATTATGAATCTTACCATCAACAAAATCAAAAAATCAACCTCGTATTAGGCATGAAAAATTGAGTGATTAAAACTTGTCACACTTCAGTACGCACTGAAACTTGTAAATTATTTCATTATATTAAGTTTATATTAAGTTTTTTCAATATCTGTACGGTCGGAAATTTCTACTGTTTACCGATCACAAACCACTTCTCACTATTCTTGGAGAAAAGAAAGGTTTGCCTGTTTTTGCAGCAAATCGACTACAGCGTTGGGCACATATTCTGTCTGCATTTAATTATGAAATTAAATATATCAGTTCTGATAAGAACTGTGCTGATTTTTTGTCTCGATCACCCGCACCCATAAATACAGATGAATATAGCAATTCATCTATTTTATGGAAATGAAGACAGCATAAAATATCATATTTAAATTACTTAGAAAATTCTGAGTTTCCTATCAATTTTAGATTAATAAAAAAAGAAACTTCCAAACATGTGATTTTGGGAAAGGTAGCACATTATGTCCGTACAGGATGGCCAACAAAGTGTACTTCTGATTAATTAAAGCCATATTTCAATAGACGATCCCAAATAACAGAAGAACAGGGTTGTTTAATGTGGGGATATCGATTGATTGTACCAGTGAAATTTCATCAGAGTATTTTACAAGAACTTCATTCTAGTCATATGGGCATAACAAAAATGAAGTCTTTAGCCAGGTCTTATTTTGGTGGCCAAATATCGACAATCAAATTGAAAACTTGGCAAATTCTTGCATACGTGTGCAGTGTATGCCAGTAATTCGCCCAAAGCCCCCCTGATTTCTTTGGGATTGGCCTAAAAGAGCATGGACTCGACTCCATGTAGATTTTTTTGGGCCATGTTTGAACAAGTATTTTTTAGTAGTTGAAGATGCAACTTCGAAGTGGATTGAATGTTTTGAGGTTAGGAACATAACAACTAATACCACAATTAAAATTCTTCGTAAATTGTTTGCACGATTCGGATTACCCAAAGAATTATGTTCTGATAACGCACCAACTTTTTGTTCAGGGGAATTTTTTTTTTAGATCAGTTTGGAATTAAACATTCAACTGGCGCACCTTATCACCCAGCGACAAATGGTTTAGCAGAGTCTGGTGTGAAAATAATAAAAAAGGCTATTTTGAAAGCATATAATTATGGTGTTAGAGACATAGATCTCATTTTGGATACTTTTCTATTGCATTACCGTAACTCGGAACACACAACCACGGGAAGGACACCAGCACAGCTACTTTTTGGACGTAATTTACGAACCAAATTTGATTTAATATTGCCATCAACTGAAGATGTAGTAAGAGAAAAACAAATTCGTATGGAAAAATCTTCATTGAATAGAAGGGATACCATTTTTTCTCTGGGTGAGAAGGTGTGGGTCAAAGATTACCGTAAAAATGCACAAAGTTGGTGTAAGGGAAATATTCATCAAGTACTTGGTGGAAGGACCTATATTGTAGAAGTTGATGGCGGTATTACATGGAAAAGACATACTGATCAATTGAAAAAAGATGGAAGTGCTTCCAGGCAGAATGTTACAAAATGTATCTGTAATACCCTGATCTTCATTGATAGACGCTCCCTCTTTACCCACTTCGTGTCCAATAGTGACAATGACAGTGAAATGAATCGAGATATGACTGCTCGTGTTTTGAGAAGACGAAGTCAATTAAGAAAACCAGACAGGTTACATTTTTAGTAAAAAATGACTGATATTAAAGGGGAAGGTGTTATATTTGTTGTTTTCCTCTCTGTATATCATATGTGTTATAGATCTAGTTAGAAAAAGTTACTGATTGACACATTGTATTTTGACGTGATGAATATAAAAATACTCCACAAAATTATTAATTATTTTCCTAAATAGAACAGCCTCCATAGATATTGAGCCTCCAATAATTGTCAACCCTCCAAATCAAATTTCGGGAAAAAAAACGTTTTCTTTTCTCAACTCAATTTTCAAACATTGAATCACAAATTCAAAATTTCGCAACTTTACAGTAGCGTACAAAAATATATTACCCCTAAACAAAATCCAATCCAATGTAATATATTGCATCTGTTGCTCACAATGTGATAAAAAATATATTGGTCAAACTAAAAGAAAATTTGAAAACCGACTTTGCTCACATAATAGTGACATAAGAAATCTCAAAAAAACTTGTACTTTAGCTGAACATACTTTTTTAAAAGATCACAAGCCTGACTATGAAAATGTGACCATATTAGAACATGAATCTAACTTAAAAAAGCGTACATTCTCAAAAATGACTTGTCACACGCTACTATGAAAATATGGTTCTCTAATTGATAATTGAATATTGATAGTTTTTCGGAATTGAACGATTATGTGAATGTTCAGAAAATGTAATATTAAACATATCATGATATTCGAAAGGTTCTCAAAGAAAATAATTGAAATTTGTATTTCATTCAGATATTTGATTTTCTATTCCATTTCTAATTGAGAACTCATTCATCTTTAGAGTTCTTAATTGAGACTGAATAGAAAATCAAATAACTATCTGAATGAAAATGCAAATTTTCAATTTCAGATTTTTCTTTGAATTAGGCCTTTCAGAATATCTATCAGATGTAGTTCAATGTCCAGGTGGTTTAGCGGAAGTAGTTGTTTTCGTTAGACATTCACAAAAATAACTTCATTTTAATCGTGGATTTTTCAATTCACAGAAAAATATTTCTATCAATATTCAATTGAGAATGTTTCCCTTTTCAACATGAATACCCCACAAGAGGTTATCTTGACGATGGAAGATAGTGACTAAAGTTTATCTTTCAGTCGCAGATGATTCCACATCTGATTTTATGAACATCCTGTTTATATTTTCAACAAATCAATTCTGATAACACTTTAAAAAAAAAAATCAGAATTTTGACAATTGACGTTGGTACACCTGTTCCCATTTCTGTCAACCCACATAACAGTTGGCAGCATTGCTATGGTGTCATTCCCTTTTGTTCTATCACCTTTAGTGGTAAGGTTTTACAAAAAAGTTTCTTTCTCATATAAAATGATTAATTGTACAAAGAAACTCACGTTTTTCCCTTTTTAACTATGTATTGTTACTTATGCTATAATTGAATGTTGTCTCATTAGTGTTACATGTCTGTGAAAAGCAATGCTTACTTTTAACCTCAAATTTCGTGATGAAAAAAAAAATTGTTTATTATTAATTGTACTGAAATCTAACAATTGTAGAGTTCCTGAAGAAGACTCTAATAGAAACAAGAGTTCACTTTACTTCAGTCCTATTTACTGCATACCCTGAATATTACCCCGCTATTTTATATATATATATATATATATATATATATATATATATATATATATACAAAATATACAAAAGGAGAAATCTTCTGAGGTTGCAGTCAGTTCAAAACGGCCAGTGTAATAATACTTTTGTTGTTTGTCAAGCTTCGAAATAGTTTTATTTCATTATCAAGACATCTAAAAATTCCAATTATTAATTTAAGAAGGACAATTTGGAAAAAATAATAACTTACCAGAGTGAGAATGTTACATAATAAATACACATAATATTAAAACATTGAAAAAGTTAAATACTGATACAGTACATATTAGGAGGCGTCTATTATGAATGATGACATCAAAACAGATTGAAAACCAGAGAAACCATTTGACACAATTTTGATCTATTATATGTTATATTTTACCTATGTCAAATATATATATATATATATATATATATATATACACTATATATATACACTATATATATACACTATATATATATATATATATATATATAAATATATATATATATTTTTATGATATGAGAATTTATATATATATATATTGTTTTTATATCTTGATATTCTAAAGATTTTTGTTTTTTGAGAGAAAATTTGATAGATTAAACAGATATTTCTACCCTGTAATAATCTATATATATATATATATATATATATATTTTTGTATATATTTCCTCTCGTCACGCTACCAACAATTATTATTCTTCGCCACGGCTAACAACAGTTGGTACGCCCTTATCTCATATAGTCGGTTCAAAAGGAATTTGGCCACTGGTGGCTAACTTCAGTTTATTGAATGATCTTAGTTATGTTATTTGATCATTGTGAGAAAATAAACAAACCAAATATCAAAAAACAATTATCTACTTTATTCAGGAAGACTTAAAAATACCTGGCCTACGAGAAATAACTTATGCTAGAGTGAATCAAACAATTATTCACGAATAATCATAAAATTGCATATCATGGATAGATAAACAGAACCTCACTTTTTCTGTGGGAGTAATTTTCTGTTATTGTTCATAAAAAGTGACATAGAGTTCATCGAATGTGAAAAATGTTATATGTGAAATAGTTCAGGACCTGGAAAGCACTATTGAAGGTTTTATACCTGGTCGGAACTGTTGGTGTTCACAACTATACCATAAAAACAGTAAGTCTCTTCTCTCCAGCCTTCGTTAGGACTGCAAAAACCATGTGTCAGGAACGTATCGATGCGGGACTCAGCCTTTGGAATCGTGGATATGTGATATCATTAAGGTAATCTTGTTCTGTTACAAATGATGGAATTATTCCATTTTTCTTTCAGTGAAATTTGTGCGTGCGTCCGCTTTGGAAAATATTTTCGATCTCCCTCAAGCTTTTTTTCGTCGCTTCGCAACATCTTGCCATTGTTGTTGTTCCATTTGAAATTTCGAATTCGCGAACCAAATTGTCACTTTGCACTGTTTATATTAATGTTGCACAATTTATACACACAATTAAATTCCCATTCTTATCATTATTTACAAGTTTGAATGATAATTGCTTATGATACCTTCTCTTTGCCATTCTCTCACAATTTCCAACTTTCCATTTGATCATCTCTTCTCTGATTGGCTATCTTTCATAAAGACGTTTGCTGTTCCTCTTATTGGCTACTTTTAGTTTGCACAATTTCATGTACAGAGTGTTTCAAGTTTATAAATGTGTTGATTACTTTTTATTCATGATAATTTTGTAAATCTTGACTTTTAGTTGTCCTTTGAGCAATTATGAGTTATGATAAATTTGACAGTGTATATAATTGACTGTTTTATAGTATTTTTGACATTTTTATCTATCCATATCATACCTAGGCTCATAAATTACATTGAATTTTAAAATTATTTACAAGCAAACTCTTTGAAATTGATAATTATTTATTATTTATTCTTTTTGTGGCTTTTAGTCTCTTAAAATTTACAACTGGCATAACATAACATAACAACATTTAAATTTATATTCAAAATTTTCTACTTGTTAGAAAATTTTGAATATCAATTCTTTATTTATATTTTTAGTTTTCCTTTAACTAACACTAATTTTTCTACTTTCAGAAAACTTCTTGAGCTGGACTTCAAGAAAAACAAGTTCTACAACAATAACTCTTATTTACAAACTACTAGTACCTATATTTGTTGTTCAGAAAAAACTTGACTATGGACTTCTTTGCAGATCAAGAAGAAACTTTTAAGATATTATCATATATGCCATTTTATATTTTATACTGATATTATTTTCTATTATCAATTAGATTTTATCATTATTGGATTCTTTCAATTATACTTTGTTTTATTATTTTTCTATCTTTTTCCTTCAGTTGTTCTTCATATTTATATCGAATTGATATTTTATTTATCTGAATCTCTCATATTATTTACTTTTATTTTGTGCATATATCTTTCGCTTTTCATTATTCACACATAATTAAATATTATATTCATTTATAATTCATTAATATACCTTCATTTTATTTATATTATACCTTCATATTATTTATCAATATATACCTTCATTGTATTTATCATTATACCTTATCATCATCATCATCATATCTATTATAATATACTTTTTAGTATTATTATTATTATCATATTCCACTTTTATTTCTCACATACATTCATTTTATACACAAAATATTTTAATCTTCATTTCTTTTCATTTTTTCTTCAAAATTCACATCATTTATTATCCATTCCTATATTTTTCCTTCTTTTATAATCTATATTGTTTTTCAACTTTACTCTATCTAACTATCCTGACCAATAATTTTATCAACTTTTCTGTTTTTTCAGTATTATGATTGTTATTCAATATCTTTCTTTTTATTTATGCTTGTTTTATTTCCTCTAATATTTTCTCTCATTGATGTATTTCTTTCTTTTACGTTTTGTTTTTCATTTTATTTTCTTTTATTCAAATGTTTCTGAACCTTAATATCTATCAAACTATTTTTTTAACTTTTTTCCATTTTCTTATTTCTTAACTCCTATCAAATTTGTTATCCCACAATTTATTAATTCCTAAATTTTCATTTTAATGATTTGTTCTCCTTCTATGGAATCTTGTTTGTCTTGTAACTGCTAAGCCTATATTTTATATCAAACATTTTCAAAAGAAATTTCATGTTATTATTTTCAACTATTTTCTTTTTTAATAGATCCAAACCTTTTTGTTTTTTGATCGTCATATTGATTCAACTCTTTCTAATTTTATATTAGACATTTCACCATCATTATTATTATTTCATTATTTGTGTCTGTTTTATTTCTGAAAATTCCATCTGCCCTGTAAATGTTATTGATTTTCATTACTATTATTTTTTTATTTGTGTTTTCTTCAACTCAAATGTTTTGTTAGCCACGTTCATGCATTTATTTTCATTATAATTTTATTTATGTTCCCTTTTTCATTTCCTGATTTTTGTTAACCACATTCATGTCATTTATTTTCATTATAATTATTTTATCATTTTCGTTTCCTTTTGCAATTCCTAAATTCATATTTGCTATTATTATGTCATATTTTCATTATTTTCACTTTTATTATTTTTTTTTTTTTTTTCATCTGAAAATTTTATTATTCACATTCATATTATCTATAAACTCATTATTTTTGTGAT
Source organism: Gonioctena quinquepunctata (assembly GCA_018342105.1). NCBI lineage: Eukaryota > Metazoa > Arthropoda > Insecta > Coleoptera > Chrysomelidae > Gonioctena > Gonioctena quinquepunctata. Next base: position 116,559 of record JAFIRS010002861.1, on the reverse strand, counting down.
CAAGATTCATTTTTATATTTTGTATCACCTGACTTTGTTTATCATCTTTTTCTAATAAATTTTACTAACATCTGTTTCTTTTTTGTATAAGTACTCCCTGAATTTTATTTGCCTCACTATTTGTTTCTGATGGTTTACATATTCTTTCACTACTTTCTTTTAAAAACATTTTCCATACTTTCTTATTTTATTTGTGTTTTCTTTTATTTCATTTTTCATATTTTTCATTTCAACTTTCATTTCATTGTTCACTTTTCAAATCATCTTTTATACTTGCCATATTTTCATTCATATCCGTCTCATACTGCTATATTTTCTTTCATATCATTTCTCATACTTGCCTGAATTTTCTAAATTTCTTTTATCCATACTTATCATGTATTCCATCATTTTCTGTATCTGACTCTCCATTCCTGTACTTCACATTTTTATTTCTCTCTCTCACATTACTACTCTCCCTTGTTCCTGATCACCCTCTCTCTACCTTCTGCACTTTCTTCCAAACCAACTTTCTTACCATCTCTCAAACCATTTTTCACTCACAAATATTTAGCCTACACGTTGAAATGCCAATTGCCAATGTTCAACAGTATTGCAAAAAATATTAAGAAATAATATTTTCCCTTTACTTGCCTTTTTTTTCCCTTTCTCGCCAGATAAATATTATGAAATGATATTGCCTTTACTTTGCCTTTTCTCGCCTTTTCCCCTGATAAATATTATGAATTACTATTGCCTTTACTTTGCCTTTATTTACTTTGAAATGATATATTGCCCTTACTTCTGCCAATTACGCTAGTGGCGCCAAATTGTTATGATATGAGAATTTGGTAAATATATAGATTGTTTTATATATTGATATTGCTAAAGATTTTGGTATTCTTTGGGAGCCAAATTTGATATGATTAAACAGATATTTCTGACCCTGTATAATAATTGTCAGCTAACGCCACTGTTCTCTCGCACGCTTACCAACAATTATTATTTTCTTCGCCACGGCTAACAACAGTTGGTACGCCCTTATCTCATATAGTCGGTTCAAAAGGAATTTGTCTACTGGTGGCTAACTTCAGTTTATTGAATGATCTTAGTTATGTTATTTGATCATTGTGAGAAAATAAAGAAACCAAATATCAAAAAACAATTATCTCCTTTATTCAGGAAGACTTAAAAATACCTGGCCTACGAGGAATAACTTATGCTAGAGTGAATCAAACAATTATTCACGAATAATCATAAAATTGCATATCATGTATAGATAAACAGAACCTCACTTTTTCTGTGAGAGTAATTTTCTGTTATTGTTCATAAAAAGTGACATAGAGTTCATCGAATGTGAAAAATGTTATATGTGAAATAGTTCAGGACATGGAAAGCACTTTTAAAGGTTTTATACCTGGTCGGAACTGTTGGTGTTCACAACTATACCATAAAAACAGGAAGTCTCCTCTCTCCAGCCTTCGTTAGGACTGCAAAAACCATGTGTCAGGAACGTATCGATCCGGGACTCAGCCTTTGGAATCGTGGATATGTGATATCATTAAGGTAATCTTGTTTTGTTAAGCAAATGATGGAATTATTCCATTTTTCTTTCAGTGAAATTTTGTGCGTGCGTCCGCTTTGGAAAATATTTTCGATCTCCTCGATGCTTTTTTTTTTCGTCGCTTCGCAACATCTTGCCATTGTTGTTGTTCCATTTGAAATTTCGAATTCGCGAACCAAATTGTCACTTTGCACTGTTTATATTAATGTTGCACAATTTATACACACAATTAAATTCCCATTCTCATCATTATTTACAAGTTTGAATGATAATTGCTTATGATACCTTCTCTTTGCCATTCTCTCACAATTTCCAACTTTTCATTTGATCATCTCTTCTCTGATTGGCTATCTTTCATAAAGACTTTTGCTGTTCTCTTATTGGCTACTTTCAGTCTGCTACAATTTCATGTACAGAGTGTTTCAAGTTTATAAATGTGTTGATTACTTTTTATTCATGATAATTTTGTAAATCTTGACTTTTAGTTGTCTTTTGAGCAATTATGAGTTATGATAAATTTGACAGTGTATATAATTGACTGTTTTATAGTACTTTGACATTTTTATCTATCCATATCATACCTAGGCTCATAAATTACATTGAATTTTAAAAATTATTTACAAAATTAAAAATTATTTATTTTTTTTTTTTGGTTTTAGCAAACTCTTGAAATTGATAATTATTTATTATATATATATATATATATATATATATATATTTATAGTGTGTAATCTAACTTCTTGCACAACCGCTAGCAGTTGATAGTCCATCGAAAAATAAACAGATGTTTTTCTTTGAAATAAGCCAGAAAAAAATATACAAAATGTTTTACCTACCAAAACTTCGTGTTTCGCGGTTCCCAAAATGTAAGATTAAATTATTTTACAAGAATGAAAAACCTCAATATTCTTTATATATATATATATATATATATATATATATATATATATATATTTATTCAAGGTGTTATCTAATAAGTGTCCGATATTTTACAGGACGATTCCTCAGTTATTTATAAGGTGAAAAGTCCATATAAGCATGGGTCCGCAAGTCCTTCATTTTTTATATACAAGGTGTTAAAATTTTATTTTTATTTCAATTTTTCGTAAATAATTTTTAAAATAATATTACCCCGCATTTTTATATATATATATATATATATATATTTATATATATATATATATTGTTATGTTATGTTATGCCAGTTATAAGTTTTAAAAGGAAAAAAACCACAAAAAGAATAATTACTAAATAGTTAGTAGTTTCAAGAGATTGTTTTTACATAATTTTGGAAGTTCTATTTATTTATAAGCCTATGTATAATATGGATAGATAAAAATGTCAAAATACTATAACACAATCAATTTCATACACTGTCATAATGATTATAACCCATAATTGGTAAAAAGACAACAAAAAGTCTAGATTTACAAAATTTTCATGAATAACAACGGGGTGATGTCATAAGCACTTATTATTGAAATTTGTACATAGTAATAAGAATGGGAAAATAGTTGTATATATAAATTATATAAGATGAACCCAAACAGTGAAATGTGACAATTTGGTGCGCGAATTCAAAAATTCAAATGAAAAAGAAGAAGGAAAATTGGTATCCAAGGGAGCAACAAACAAAGCCACAGGAGATCGAAAATAAATTTAGAAGGGAATGCCACGCAACATTTTGAGAGAAAGAAAAATGAAGTAATTCCAACATTTGAAGAACAAAACCAATATTACCATAATTATACAACATATCCAAGTGTCCAAAGCTGATTTCTGCATATGTATGGTTCCTGATTTATGGTATTGGAGTTCCTGATAGCGCTTGTAGTGAGAAGGGATCCAATTTCAGGGCATATCTTGAACACCGACAGTTCCAGCCAGGTATAAAAACTTTAATAGTGCACATCCGGTCCTGAACAACTTCACAAATAACGTATCTCACATCTGAAGAACTTTATTTCACTTTATTTTGAACTATAATAGAAAAATTCACTCTCAAGGAAAAAGTGAGGTTCTGTCTATCTATCCATGATTTGATTTTAATGATTATCCGTGAATATTTGTAGATTCACATTAGTATAAGTTATTTCTCGTAGGCCAGGTAAAATTAAGTCTTCCTGAATAAAGGAAATAATTGCTTTTTGATACTCTGTTGTTTGTTTTTTTACAATGATCAACAGTCATAACAATGACCATTGAATAAACTGAAATTAGACAGCAGTGGCTAGTGGCTCTATTGCCTGAACCGGCTATCTGAGGTAAGAGGCGTACCAACTGTTGCTTAGCCGTGGTGAGAAAAGTGATAACAATTGGCAGCAGCGTGACGAGAGAACAGTGACGTTCGCTAGCAATTATTATTACAGCATACAATACATATACAGGGCGAAAATATCTATCTATATCATATCAATTTGGCTCACAAAGAATAGCAAAAATTATTAGCAATCTTATTATATAAAACCATTTTTTTTTGCAAATATCATTACACAATAATTTGGCGCCGCAACGTAGTGGCAAAGTAAAGGCAATATATAATTTCCTAATATTTATCACAGCGGAAAAGGCAGAGTAAGGGCAAGTAAAGTCAATATATCATTTCAAGGCAAAGTAAGGGCAATATATAATTTCAAGGCAGAGTAAGGGCAAGTAAGGGCAATATATTATTTCTTGATATTTATCGCAACACTGTGCGAACATTGGCAATTGGCATTATAACGTGTAAGGCTAAATTGGTGAATATAAAAATGGATTTGAGAGATGTTAAGAAAAAAGAATGGGAGAGTTTGTTTAATAAAATAATAGAAATAATGGATGAAAATATGGCAAGTATGAAAAATGAAATGAAAGATGAAAGTAAAGAAAACTTAAAAAAAATGGATGAAATAATAAAAAGTATGAGAAAATGTTTCAAAGGAAGTAGTGAAGGAAGGAAACCTTAAAAGATAATGAGCAAAATAAAATTCAGGGAGTTGTTATACAAAAAACAGATAATAGCAACAATTTAATAGAAAAATATGATAGACAGATACAAAATATAAAAATCAATAATGAAAATTTTGAAATGCAAAAGGCGAAAATAAATAATAAAGTAACAAAAATTGAAATATATGACAGAAACATGGTGAAGATGAATTTTGAATTGCAAAAAAGGAACGAAAATGATGAAATAATAATAATGAAAATGAATGACATGAACGTGGCTAACAAAAATTTTGAGTTGAAAAAAGGGAACATAAATAAGAAAAGAATAATAATAAAAATGAATGACACAAAAATGGCTAATAAAAATTTTGAATTGGAAAAAAAGAACATAAATGAAAAAATAAGAGTAATGCAAATCAATAACATTTACAGGGCGAATAGAATTTTCGAAATAAAGCAAAGCAATAAAAAAAATGAAATAATAATAATAATAATAGATAGTAAAATGTTGAATATTAAATTAGGAAAGAATTTGAATGAATTTTACTCACAAAAACAAGAAAAAGTTGAATTTATGAAAATGAAAATAGTTGAAAATGTTAACAGAAAATTTCAATTGAAAATTTTTGAAATAAAAAATAGGCTTGCAGTTACAAAACAAGCAAGATTCCATAGAAGGAGAGACAAATAATTAAAATGAAAATTTAGGGAATAATAAATTGTAGGTTAACAAATTTGATAGGTAAGTTAGGAATAAAAAAGGAAAAAAGTTAAAAAAATAATTTTATAGATAGTTAGGTTTTCAGAAACATTTGAATAAAATAAAATGAAAATGAAAAACAAACGTAAAGAAAAAAAATATATATCAATGAGAGAAAATATTGGAAGAAACAAACAACGCTTAAATAAAAAGTATAGAAAGAAAAGAGAGATATTGAATAACAATCATAATACTGAAAAACAGAAAAGTTGATAAAATTATTGGTACAGGTTAGTTAGATAAAGTAGAGTGAAAAACAATATAGATTATAAAGAAGGAAAGAAATATAGAAATGGATATTAATTTTAAAAAAATGAAAAGAAATGAAGATAAAAAATATTTTGTGTATAAAATGAATGTATGTGAGAAATGAAAGTGGAAATGATAATAATAATACTAAAGAATTATATTATAAGAAATATGATGATGATGATGATGATAAAGGTATATTGATAAATAATATGAAGGTATATTAATAAATAAAATGAAGGTATATTAATGAATTATAAATGAATATAATAAGTTAATGATGTATGAATAATGAAAAGCGAAAGAGTATGTACACAAAATAAAAGTAAAATATGAGAGATTCAAATTAATAAAATATCCAATTCAATATGAATTTAAAGAACAACTGAAGGAAAAGATAGGAAAAATAAAAAACAGATAATTGAAAAGAGTACCAGTAATTGTAAAATCGATAATTGAAAATAATATCAGTATAAAATATAAAATGAAAGTAAGATAATAATAAAATATAAAATATCATATATGATAATATCTCGAAAAGTTTTCTCTCTTGATCCGAACAGATGTCTGAAGTCAAGTTTTTCTGGAACAACAAAAAGTAGTACTAGTAGTTGTAAAAAATAGTTGTCGTTGTAGAACTTGTTTTTCGGGAAATTCAGCAAGGTAGTTTTCTGAAAGTAGAAAATTAGTATTAGTCAAAGTAAAGTTAATAAATAAAAATGAAGAAATTGATATTAAAAATTTTCTAACTAGTAGAAAATTATTGCATATAAATTTAGGAATGTTGTTATGTTATGTTATGCCAGTTATAAGTTTTAAAAGGAAAAAAACCACAAAAAGAATAATTACTAAATAGTTAGTAGTTTCAAGAGATTGTTTTTACATAATTTTGGAAGTTCTATTTATTTATAAGCCTATGTATAATATGGATAGATAAAAATGTCAAAATACTATAATACAATCAATTTCATACACTATCATAATGATTATAACCCATAATTGGTAGAAAGACAACAAAAAGTCTAGATTTACAAAATTTTCATGAATAAAAAGTGATCAACACATTTATAAATTTGAAACATACAGTATATGAAATTGTAGATAACTAAAAGTAACCAATGGTAGAACAGCTAACTTCTTGATGAGAATAGCCAATCAGGGAATAGATGGTCATATGGAAAATTGGAAATTGTGAGAGAATAACAACGGGGTGATGTCATAAGCAATTATTATTGAAATTTGTACATAGTAATATGAATGGGAAAATAGTTGTATATATAAATTATATAAGATGAACCCAAACAGTGAAATGTGACAATTTGGTGCGCGAATTCAAAAATTCAATTGAAAAAGAAGAAGGAAAATTGGTATCCAAGGGAGCAACAAACAAAGCCACAGGAGATCGAAAATAAATTTAGAAGGGAATGCCACGCAACATTTTGAGAGAAAGAAAAATGAAGTAATTCCAACATTTGAAGAACAAAACCAATATTACCATAATTATACAACATATCCAAGTGTCCAAAGCTGATTTCTGCATATGTATGGTTCCTGATTTATGGTATTGGAGTTCCTGATAGCGCTTGTAGTGAGAAGGGATCCAATTTCAGGGCATATCTTGAACACCGACAGTTCCAGCCAGGTATAAAAACTTTAATAGTGCACATCCGGTCCTGAACAATTTCACAAATAACGTATCTCACATCTGAAGAACTTTATTTCACTTTATTTTGAACTATAATAGAAAAATTCACTCTCAAGGAAAAAGTGAGGTTCTGTCTATCTATCCATGATTTGATTTTAATGATTATCCGTGAATATTTGTAGATTCACATTAGTATAAGTTATTTCTCGTAGGCCAGGTAAAATTAAGTCTTCCTGAATAAAGGAAATAATTGCTTTTTGATACTCTGTTGTTTGTTTTCTTACAATGATCAATAATCATAACAATGACCATTGAATAAACTGAAATTAGACAGCAGTGGCTAGTGGCTCTATTGCCTGAACCGGCTATCTGAGGTAAGAGGCGTACCAACTGTTGCTTAGTCGTGGTGAGAAAAGTGATAACAATTGGCAGCAGCGTGACGAGAGAACAGTGACGTTCGCTAGCAATTATTATTACAGCATACAATACATATACAGGGCGAAAATATCTATCTATATCATATCAATTTGGCTCACAAAGAATAGCGAAAATTATTAGCAATCTTCATTATATAACAACAACTATTTATTATTCAATTTATCAATACATAATAATATATATATATATATATATATATATATATATAATATATATACATATAATATATATATATATATATATACAAAAGGAGAAATCTTCTCTTGAGGTTGCAGTCAGTTCAAACGGCCAGTGTAATAATACTCTTTGTTGTTTGTCAAGCTTTCGAAATAGTTTTATTTCATTATCAAGACATCTAAAAATTCCAATTATTAATTTATGAAGGACAATTTGGAAAAAATAACTTACCAGCGTGAAAATGTTACATAAAAACAACAGCAAATACACATAATATTAAAACATTAAAAAATGTTAAATACTGATACAGTACATATTACGAGACGTCTATTATGAATGATGACATCAAAAGAGATTGAACACCAAAGAAACCATTTGACACAATTATGATCTATTATATGTTATATTCTACCTATGTCCACAATATATTTATATATATATATATATATATATATATATATATATATGTGTGTATATATATATATATATATATATATTTATATGTATATATATATATATATATATATATATATATATAATAGTAAAAAAAATTTTTTTTAAAAAAGAAAAAAATAAAAAATGTTTTACTACCAAAACTTCGTGTTTCGCGGTTCCCAATATGTAAATTAAATTATTTTAAAAATGAAAAACCTCAATATAATATATATATATATATATATATATATATATATATATATATATATATATATATATATATATATATATATATATATATATATATGAAAAAGAGTAATAAATAAATATAAATAAATATATATATATATATATATATATATATATATATATATATTCAAGGTGTTATCTAATAAGTGTCCGATATTTTACAGGACGATTCCTCAGTTATTTATAATGTTGTAACGTAAATAAACTTAACTTGGTTTTAATAATTTATTTCACACTTAAATCTACAACTTAATTTATATTACGCCACTGTATAGCTCGATCGTATGGGCTCGTTCAGACTGTCCGTGCCATCTTGAGGGCTACCTATTTATCTCCGTCACAGAATTCCCGATCTTTCGAATTCCGGCAGTTGGCGACCAGCATGTTCCAATCGTTTCCAATATCGACCGTTGCTCTCCACGGCAGAGCGACTGGACTGTTCTCGAACATCTCCGGGGATGACCTCATCGCCGTCGACGGCAACGCGCGAGGCGACAGGTCCGGCCTAGGTTCGTTACATTGCCCCCTTCTTAAAGACATTTCGTCCCGAAATTTCATCCTTGGAGTGTGACGATATCTGCATGACTCCCCATATCTGCACCGTGAAGTTCGATGGAAGTAACACTCCACGGTCTTCATGATCGGTCGTGGAAGAGGGTTACAGCAAACCAAAATCCTGACGCCGCTGGATCTGAATATCGCCTCCAGCATACTTCTTATGACTCTCCAGTCCAACCCATCAATACCACAGGACAATTTTGGAATTGCTAGATCCACCAGATTCTGGTCCACCATAGTATCTCTTAGTTTGGTGAGACTCTTCCAGACATCTTCATAGGACGGTTTATCTTGGGAATGCCTCTTGGTAACTAGGTAGTAGATGTTTCTCTGGCCTTTCTTCAACTGTAGCACCCCACCAACTTCTGGATTCTGCTCCCCAAATTTCTTGGAGAACACTACGGCGATGCCCCTGGCATTCGAAGATCTTCTGCCACACAGTGCGCTAGTGCGTAGTCAGCAGGCACCTCGAAAAGGTCCCGTAACTCCTCTTCTAGTAACCCCATGTAGAACTTTCTGCCCGTTTGAATACAAGGACATAAACTTCTCGAACGTCATATCATCCTCCGGTGGCTTGAGGGTGCGAACTTGGTCATGGTTTCCAGCGTAAGGGGCCAACCTGTTGAAATGGACGACCCTTGGTTTCCCTCGGGGTGGCTTATGGATTCGGTACACAAGGTCGTTTATCCTTTTCACGATTTTATACGGGCCTTCCCACGAGTTCCGCAACTTTGGTGATAGTCCACGACGACGTTTGGGGTTGTACAGCCAAACCAGGTCATCAACCTTAAATCCTCCAGCGTCGGCCTTGATGTCATAGGTCTTCTTCATTTTATCGCTGGCACTCTGGATGTTCAACCGGACTCGTTCGTGGATCAATCAATCAATCAATCAATCAATTTATTCATCATAAAATATACATATAAATTCAATCACAAGGACCAAAGACAGATGCATGTTTATAACAAGTCACAAATAAACATCAAAACAAAATAAATTAAACATCAAAACAAAATAAATTAAACATCAAAACAAAATAAAATAAAATACATACCATTAGATTAAAATATATGATAAAAAATTGAGAAATTCATCTTTGCAGGAACATACTTTTCGGACAATATATCATAAAAAGGTAGAAGACGTGAATGCACAAGAGACAACAAGAGAGACAATCGTATATATATAAGTATGCTATATTGAATACAAATAAAATCAATTGCATATATCGCGAACATAACACAAATTATACTAAGTACTCATCTATAGTGTAGCAGGCCTTCTGAACTAGCTGCTGTTTCAGTCTTGTTTTGAATATATTTAAATTGAGGGAGCTTTTAATATGCTCATCAAGAGAGTTGTATAATTTACAGCCAGTAAAAAAAAAACTTTTTTGGTACAGCGTAGTCCGGTGATTCTCAGGTTGTAGTTGGCCTTTGAAACGTGTATTATGGTCATGCTTCTCAGTAGTATTCAAAAACGCGTTTTTATTTTTATAGACGTATGTACAAACTTCCAGTATATATAAGCTTACAACAGTTAGGATTTTGAATTTTCTAAAATAATCTCTGCAGCTCGTTCTAGTATCGATACTAGCAAGAATTCTAATCGCATATTTCTGAAGTACCAATACTCTATTCACATGTGCACAATTTCCCCAAATCAAAACTCCATACTTTATATGGGAATGAAAATTTGCATAGTACAATGACAGTAGTGTGTACTCACTACAGTGGTTCTTCATAAATTTCAGACTATAACAGCTACTCTGTAATTTTTTACACAAACAATCAATATGACAATTCCAGTGAAGTTTCCTATAAGGAACCATATTACAATAACAGTAGTGTGTACTCACTACAGTGGTTTTTCATAAATTTATTAACCCCAATAGTTTCACTGATTTACTACTTACTATTTCATCATTGGAACCTTCAAAAAGTTTGATTTCATCAGTCCTGCCATTACCAAAAAGAACAGTTATTGTTTTACGATGATTCAGTTGTAGGTTATTATTGTTGGACCATTTTACAATATTGGCAAATAGCGCTTCAGCAGTAGTTTTCAGCTTATTGAGATCCTTGTCAACAACCAAAATATTCGTGTCATCTGCATAGCAGATAACATGAACATTCTGAACCCTTTGAATATAGAGAATGAGATCGTTAGCAAAAATGTTGAAAAGTAGAGGACCTAAGACAGAACCTTGCGGCACACCTTGCTCTACATCCATTTCCTCAGAGAAAATGTTATTGACTCTTATCATTTGTTTTCTATTACTGAGGTATGACTCGATTAAAGTTAAAGGCAAACCTCTTATTCCATATCTCTCTAATTTGGCAGTGATTAATCGATGATCCACTAGGTCGAAAGCTTTCGAGAAATCAATGAAAATACCCAAAGCAAACATTTTTTTGTCAATACTTGAAATGATCCGACCGCTGAACTCAGATAGTGCTGTCTCTGTACTTTTGTTACTGCAGAAACCATGTTGGTCGGACGATAAGAGTTTGTACTTAAGTAAGTCGTCCATTCTCTGTCGAAGTTTGCTGACGTAGTCCTCTCCCGCAGTGTCTTGTCCTGGCGGTATCCCAAACTTCAGGTCACAAGGCAGTCGCAGTTCTCGGCCCATTATAATACTAGCAGGAGTTTGACCGGTTGACTCGTGTACTGCGGATCGATAGGCCATCAGGAACAAATGAAGATACTGGTCCCAGTCTCTTTGATGGTCAGAGACAACCTTGGACAAGTGGCGGTTGATCGTCCTGATCATCCGTTCCACCATTCCATCGGACTGCGGATGTAGGGCCGTGGTTCTTGTCTTGCGGATGTTCAGCAGTAGACATATTTCTTGGAAAAGGTTGGATTCGAAATTTCTGCCTTGATCCGAGTGCAGCTCCATTGGAATACCGAATCGACATATCCACTCTTTCACCAAGACGTCGGCGACGGTGATGGCTTCCTGGTTGGGCAGGGCATAGGCTTCCGCCCACTTACTGAAGTAGTCCATTGCCACAAGGATGTATTTATTCCCGTGGTCGGATATGGAAAACGGGCCGGCGATGTCAATGGCGATTCTCTCGAACGGGCTGCCTACGTTGTACTGACGCATCGGGGCCTTGGGTCGTATTCGAGGTCCATTGCTAGCAGCGCATACAGCGCACTTTCTGCACCAGTCCTGGACGTCAGCTTGACAATTGGTCCAGTAAAACCGTTGCCTCACTTTCTGCAGGGTCTTCGTCACTCCCAGATGTCCTCCAGCGACTCCATCATGGATTTCCCGCAGCACTTCCTCTCTTCTGTTCCTGGGAACAATTATTTGGCGTCTGTCTTCCCCACCAATATCGGCCTCCAACACACGTTTCAGGATCCCATTGTCCAGAATAAGAGAGTTCCATTGTGCCCAATAGGACTTAACAGCCGGCGAGTAACCTGCGACTTCCTGCCATAATGGTCTTCGATTGCCCTTCTTCCAGCTGACGACTAAGCCAAGGTCGGGGTCTCTCTCTCTTGGTCTTTCTGGATCTTGCTGTCATTCCAGTTGTCATCCATTGCCGCGGTTCTACAAAGTGTTGCTTCTTTCTCTTCTGCTCGTCGGCAATGTGAGCAATCATCTGGACATGGTATTCGCGACAAGGCATCTGCATTCTTATGGCTAGTTCCGGCTCGATGTTCGATCTCGAAATCGAATTTTTGGAGTCTCTCGATCCAACGTGCTACTTGACCCTCAGGATTTTTGAACTGTAAGAGCCATTTGAGAGCTGCATGGTCAGTTCTCAACAGGAATCTTCTTCCATACACGTACTTGTAGAAGTGCTCCACTCCCTTTACAACAGCTAACAGCTCTCGCCTGGTGACACAGTAATTGCGCTCTGGTTTGCTAAGCGTCTTGCTGAAATAACCAATGACCTTCTCCTGTCCCTCCTGGATCTGAGATAGGACAGCTCCAAGTCCCACGTTGCTGGCGTCCGTATCCAAAATGAATTTCCCTTTGGGTAGGGGATAGCTCAGTACAGGTGCGTTGATCAAAGCTCCTTTCAGCTTCCTGAATGAGTCTTGACATTCTTCGGACCACTGGAACTTTGTTTGGCCCTCCGTGAGCCTGGTCAGTGGTTTAGCGATGTTGGCGAATCCAGCACATATCGGCGATAGTATGTGCATAAACCAAGGAAACTTCGAAGTTGGTGAATGTCTTTTGGGATGGGCCAATCCTTAACAGCTTTGATCTTCTGGTCATCCACTGCTACTCCTTCCCAGAGACAACGTGGCCGAGGTATCGTACTTCTTTTGGAACAGATGGCATTTTTAGGGCTCAGCTTCAATCCGGAGTTCCTCAGTCGCAGGAATACTTCCTCCAAGTTTTCACGTGGTCCTCGAACGATCTGCCGACCACAATTATGTCGTCGAGATACACTAGACACGTGTTCCATGAGAGTCCCTTCAGCACTGTCTCCATCAATCTTTCGAATGTGGCGGGAGCATTACAGAGCCCGAATGGCATAACGGTGAACTGCCACAATCCTGAGCCGATGGTAAAAGCAGTCTTTTCTCGATCTTCCTGAGCCAGTTCTACTTGCCAATATCCACTCTTCAGATCAAGGGTCGAGAAAATCGTGGAACCAGCCAACGTGTCTAGGGTGTCATCTATTCTCGGGAGAGGGTAACTGTCCTTCGTGACATTATTAAGTTGGCGATAGTCTACACAAAAGCGTGTCGATCCTTTTTCTTCACCAGTACGACTGGGGAGGACCAGGGACTGTCAGATGGTTCGATAACTCCTTCTTTTCCCATATCGCTAACTATTTTGTCAGCCTCTTCCTTTTGGCAAGAGGAAGTCTTCTTGCTGATTGCCGGATCGGCCGAGCACCTCAGTATCAATTTTGTGCTGGACCACATTAGTTCGACCCCCTTTTCTTGTCCGTATCGAAGATGTCTTGGTACTTTTGACTAAATCTCTTAGTTTGGGCTGTTGAGCTGGTTTTATGTCTTTGGAAGAGATGGCAACTAATTTTCTAGTTCTGTGGGCAAGTTGTTGGGTTGGCTAATCGTACCTCGTACGCCCCGGATCACAGATGAAACTGACGAGCAGTGCCCCAAAATTGTTCCTTTCTTCAAGGTCACTGGGAAATAATTGACATTCATGACCCTTACCGGCACAAATTTGTCAGCACGCAACAAGGTCTTCCCTAGTGCAATCCCTCGTCAATTTTCTCATCATGAAGTTTGGGCTCGAACATCACCACGTCTCCACTGCTCGCACTCCCGTCCAGGCGAGCCTCCAGAATGGTTTCAGCCCTCTCAGGTACGCTTACATCTTCAGCCAACAGCACACGGATCAACTCCTCACTCCTCCCATGAAGCACCAGCTCTTCTCCGTTGACACGTAGGACGCCGTCTTTGAAATCCAATTCAAACCCTCTGGAATTCATGATGTCCATTCCGATGATTGCATCGTCTTCGATGTCCGCTACAAGTGCCTGATGTTTCACTTTAGTGCTGCCCAAAATTATTGCAATCGGTAGCTCGCCATATACAGTAGCTGGCTCCCCTGTTGCTGTGCGTAGCTTCCAAGTTGTCGGTTCAATCCGTTCCGGTGTTCTGGCAAAGGAAGGCCCGAGAATTGTCCTAGTCGCACCTGTATCTAGCAGCATGGTGCAAGGCTCGTTATTGATGAGACCGTCTACGAAGACACCTTTGTTCTGTCGTTGAAGGATAGCGACATATGCGTTGTTAACCGGGGTTTGCCGGACACATGCCGACGATTGCCCCTTCTCGTCGACCTTCTTTAGTTTTCCTGCATCGGAGTCGATGAATGTTGGACATTTGCTACGCACATGTCCAATTCTGCCACAATTCCGGCATCTTATCTGTCTTTTCTCAGGCAACACTTCCTTCATCACTTTTCTTATGGCAGCTTCCAAGTCAGCATGCTCCTGTGAGTCTTCTTCAATACTTCGAACTTTACTTTGGTTTTTTGCAGGATTGCTTTGCTGCCTCAAATTCCAAAGCGCGTGCCAGTGCGTCTACGAGATGTGTTGGACGAGCTAATATCAACGCTTGTCTGGTTTCTTGGTCACGGAGTCCATCCAAGAATGCCTGAACCGCTAATCGCTCCATTACATTTTCTGGTATGGCTGGATATGCGAGGCGAACCAAGCGTGCAATGTCAGTTTCAAATTCTTGTAAGGATTCGCCCGATTTCTGACAGCGATTTTTCAGCTGGGAGTGGTATACGTGTTCCAAATGGGCGTGGCCATATCGTAATTCTAGATGTTTAATCAGCTGATCATAGTCCTCCTGTTCTTGGGCGGTGAGAGTTTGTAGAATATTCGTCGCTTCTCCACGTAATGCAAGTGTCAGTGCTACAGCTCTTTCCCCTGCATTCCATCCGTTTGCTTTGGCCGCTGCTTCAAACTGCCGGCGGTAATTTGCCCATGGAGTTTTTCCGTCGAACTGAGGCGGCTTCATGGAAAGCTTCCCTATTTCTGAAATGACCTTGACATCTTTTATACCCTCTTGAACTTTATCCAAGTTCAAACTCAAGTCCAGCATTTCTTTTTCGTTAACCATCTCTGTGGAGGGCGCACTATCAATTCGTTTTTCCAGCTTACTGATCGTTTCCTTTATTTTGTCCATTTCTGCCTCGACCCCATCTTTGATTTTATCTACCTCCGTGTTCATTTGCTCCCTAATTTTATCTATCTCTGTCTCAACGTTCCCTTTTTTTTTCACTTTTTTTTATTTTCTTTTTCTCCTTCAATTTTCTCAGAATTTTCTTGAAGCTTCTCTTCCAGATTTCTAGCATTTTCTCCCAGACTTCTTGAATTTTCTAGAAGCTTCTCTTCCAGATTTCTAGAATTTTCTTCCAGGCTTCTTGAATTTTCTAGAAGCTTCTCTTCCAGATTTCTAGCATTTTCTTCCAGACTTCTTGAATTTTCTTCAAGTTTCTTCTATTATCGGACTCAAACCACCTCCGGAACTTCGAATAAAAATGTTTCGGGGCCTACCTTCTTGTATATGTCCTTCTGCAAGTCTTTCCTGGAGTACTTGCTTTTTACCCGTTGTTTCCAGTTCCCTTTCCTCCAATTCCTGTTTCAATTCCGCTACCTTCAAGTCCGCAAGGCGCACTTTCCTTGAACACATTTTGTCTTTGACGAGGTATCAGTCTGTTTCACACGAAAAAGTTTATCAGTTTGTTAAAAATTCACTTCGTGAATTCTTTTCCACGGGCCACCAGTCTATTGTCTGTTTCACGCGAAGAGTGTATCAGTTTATATTCCCACGCACAATTGTCCACTTCGCGAAAACCGGGCCACTGTCTATTTTCTGTTTCACGCGAACAGTGTATCAGTTTATATTCCCACGCACAATTGTCCACTTCGCGAAAACCGGGCCACTGTCTATTTTGGGCGTACAAAAAGGTCTATCAATTTATTTTTCTGACTATCCACTCCACGATCACTTGTTTATTTTCAAAATCTCACTTCCGACACCAATTGTAACGTAAATAAACTTAACTTGGTTTTAATAATTTATTTCACACTTAAATCTACAACTTAATTTATATTACGCCACTGTATAGCTCGATCGTATGGGCTCGTTCAGACTGTCCGTGCCATCTTGAGGGCTACCTATTTATCTCCGTCACAGAATTCCCGATCTTTCGAATTCCGGCAGTTGGCGACCAGCATGTTCCAATCGTTTCCAATATCGACCGTTGCTCTCCACGGCAGAGCGACTGGACTGTTCTCGAACATCTCCGGGGATGACCTCATCGCCGTCGACGGCAACGCGCGAGGTGACAGGTCCGGCCTAGGTTCGTTACAATGTGAAAAGTCCATATAAGCATGGGTCCGCAAGGCCTTCATTTTTTATATAGAAGGTGTTAAAAATGAATTTTTATTTTGGTTTTCGTAAATAATTTTTAAAATTATATCGAAATTTAGACGAAAATTGGTATTTGGGGATTTTTTAATATGGGAAATTCAAATATGATCTTAGTTTGGCCCTTAATTGCAGGGGGCGCCGCCTACAGACAGGTCTTTGTCTCTTTTGGGGAGTCACAACTTTGTCGTGCATGTATGTATCACATTTTCTGGAAGAAAAATCGTTTCCTCTATAATTTTTACGCGAAAAAGGTATTGTTTTCGCGCTACAAGCAGCCGTTTTCGAGATATTTTGATTTAAATTAATCGATGCATCCACTCTTCTTCTCATTGATTCGCGAACCCTTTGAAAATGAAAGTATCAAGTTGGCTACTAAGCTTATTCCAATGTTTTTTTGTGCTGTCATGTCAAAAATAATATCTTGACGCATAGTTAAATAGTTTTATTTATTATGATTGTGATTATTTGTTAAAAATGGTAAACTTTACCAATGCAGAGTATGTTGACATACATTATACATACGGACTCGCTAACGGAAATGCATATGAGACTAGACGTTTGTATCAGGAGCGTTATCCGAACCGCACAACTCCTACTTCAAAAAAGTTCTGAGAAAGCTAGTCATCTGTCGGGTGCACATCCAGAAACCGAGGAAGCAGTTCTTAATCTGGTAGAACACCCTAAAACAAGCCCCAGAAAAATAGCGCTGACGTTAAACATTTCTCATGTTCTGGTATGGAACATTTTAATTGTCAATTTGTTATATCCCTATCATATTCAAGTAGTTCAGGCACTCGTGACTTTCCATTACGTATTGTAACGAACCTAGGCCGAACCTGTCGCCTCACGCGTTGCCATCGACAACGATGAGATCATCCCCGGAGATATTCGAGAACCATCCAGTCGCTCTGCCGCGGAAAACAACGGTCAATATTGGAAACAATTGGAACACGCCGGTCGCCAACTGCCAGAATTCGAAACATCGAGAATGCTGTATCGGAGATAAATAGGCAACCCTCAAGTGGAGTCGGACAGTCTGAACGAGCCCATACGATCGAGCTATACAGTGGCGTAATATAAATTAAGTTGTAGATTTAAGTGTGAAATAAATTATTAAAACCAAGTTAAGTTTATTTACGTTACAATTGGTGTCGGAAGCGAGATTTTGAAAATAAACAAGTGATCGTGGAGTGGATAGTCAGAAAAATAAATTGATAGACCTTTTTGTACGCCCAAAATAGACAGTGGCCCGGTTTTCGCGAAGTGGACAATTGTGCGTGGGAATATAAACTGCTATCTGTTCGCGTGAAACAGACAATAGACTGGTGGCCCGTGGAAAAGAATTCGCGAAGTGAATTTTTAACAAACTGATAAACTTTTCGTGTAAAACAGACTGATACCTCGTCAAAGATAAAATGTGTTCAAGAAAAGTGCGCCTTGCGGATTTGAAGGTAGCGGAATTGAAACAGGAATTGGAGGAAAGGGAACTGGAAACAACAGGTAAAAAGTAAGTACTCCAGGAAAGACTTGCAGAAGGACTTATACAAGAAGGTGAGGACCCGAACATTTTATTCGAAGTTCCGAGGCAATTTAAGTTTGGTAATGAATAAACTCGAAGAAACTACTAAATCCGTGAAAGAACTGCAACAAAATTCGAGAAATCTGGAAGAGAAGCTTGAAGAAAATTCTAGAAATCTGGAAGAGAAGCTTCGAGAAAATTCAAGAAGCCTGGAAGAGAATGCTAGAAATCTGGAAGAGAAGCTCCAAGAAAATTCTAGAAATCTGGAAGAGAAGTTCCTGGAAAACACAGAAGGCCTAAAAAAAGAATTGTGTGGTGTGGCTAATTTTCTAGAAGAAAGAATGGGAACCGTTGAGACAGAGATAGATAAAATTAGGGAGCAAATGAACACGGAGGTAGATAAAATAAAGGAAACGATCAGTAAGCTGGAAAAACGAATTAATAGTGCGCCCTCCACAGAGATGGTTAACGAAAATGCAATGCTGGACTTGAGTTTGAACTTGGATAAAGTTCAAGAGGGTATAAAAGATGTCAAGGTCATTTCTGAAATAGGGAAGCTTTCCATGAAGCCGCCTCAATTCGACGGAAAAACTCCATGGGAAAATTACCGCCGACAGTTTGAAGCAGCGGCCAAAGCAAATGGATGGACTGCAGGGGAAAGAGCTGTAGCACTAACACTTGCATTACGTGGAGAAGCGACGAATATTCTACAAACTCTTACCGCCCAAGAACAGGAGGACTATGATCAGCTAATTAAACATCTAGAATTACGATATGGCCAGGCCCATTTGGAACACGTATACCACTCCCAGCTGAAAAATCGCTGTCAGAAATCGGGCGAATCCTTACAAGAATTTGAAACTGACATTGCACGCTTGGTTCGTCTCGCATATCCAGCTATACCGGAAAATGTAATGGAGCGATTAGCGGTTCAGGCATTCTTGGATGGACTCCGTGACCAAGAAACCAGACAAGCGTTGATATTAGCTCGTCCAACACATCTCGTAGACGCACTGGCACGCGCTTTGGAATTCGAAGCAGCAAAACAATGCTGCAAAAACCAAAGTAAAGTTCAAACGATTGAGGAAGACTCACAGGAGCCTGCTAACTTGGAAGCTGCCATAAGAAAAGTGATGAAGGAAGTGTTGCCTGAGAAAAGACAGATAAGTAGCCGGAATTGTGGCAAAATTGGACATGTGCGTAGCAAATGTCCAACATTCATCGACTCCGATGCAGGAAAACTAAAAAAGGTCGACGAGAAGGGGCAATCGTCGGCATGTGTCCGGCAAGCCCCGGTTAACAACGCATATGTCGCTATCCTTCAACGACAGAACAAAGGTGTCTTCGTAGACGGTCTCATCAATAACGAGCCTTGCACCATGCTGCTAGATACAGGTGCGACTAGGACAATTCTCGGGCCTTCCTTTGCCAGAACACCGGAACGGATTGAACCGACAACTTGGAAGCTACGCACAGCAACAGGGGAGCCAGCTACTGTATATGGCGAGCTACCGATTGAAATAATTTTGGGCAGCACTAAAGTGAAACATCAGGCACTTGTAGCCGACATCGAAGACGATGCAATCATCGGAATGGACATCATGAATTCCAGAGGGTTTGAATTGGATTTCAAAGACGGCGTCCTACGTGTCAACGGAGAAGAGCTGGTGCTTCATGGAGAAGTGAGGGTTGATCCGTGTGTTGTTGGCTGAAGATGTAAGCGTACCTGAGAGGGCTGAAACCATTCTGGAGGCTCGCCTGGACGGGAGTACGAGCAGTGGAAACGTGGTGATGTTCGAGCCCAAACTTCATGATGAGAAAATTGGACGAGGGATTGCACTAGGGAAAACCTTGTTGCGTGCTGACAAATTTGTGCCCGTAAGGGTCATGAATGTCAATTATTTTCCAGTGACCTTGAAGAAAGGAACAATATTGGGGCACTGCTCGTCAGTTTCCTCAGTGATCCGGAGTGTACGAGGTACGATTAGCCAACCCAACAACTTGCCCACAGAACTAGAAAAATTAGTTGCCATCTCTTCCAAAGATATAAAACCAGCTCAACAGCCCAAACTAAGAGATTTAGTTAAGAAGTACCTAGACATCTTCGATACCGGACAAGGAAAAGGAGGTCGAACTAATGTGGTCCAGCACAAGATTGATACTGGGGGTGCCCGACCGATCCGGCAATCAGCAAGAAGACTTCCTCTTGCCAAGAAGGAAGAGGCTGACAAAATAGTCAGCGATATGGGAAAAGAAGGAGTTATCGAACCATCTGACAGTCCCTGGTCCTCTCAGTCGTACTGGTGAAGAAAAAGGATGGATCGTCACGCTTTTGTGTCGACTTTCGCCAACTTAATAATGTCAGGATGCAGGACAGTTACCCTCTCCCGAGAATAGATGACACCCTAGTCACGTTGGCTGGTTCCACGATTTTCTCGACCCTTGATCTGAAGAGTGGATACTGGTAAGTAGAACTGGCTCAGGAAGATCGAGAAAAGACTGCTTTACCATCGGCTCAGGATTGTGGCAGTTCACCGTTATGCCATTCGGGCTCTGTAATGCTCCGCCACATTCGAAAAATTGATGGAAACAGTACTGAAGGGACTCTCATGGAACACGTGTCTAGTGTATCTCGACGACATAATTGTGGTCGGCAGATCGTTTGAGGACCACGTGAAAAACTTGGAGGAAGTATTCCTGCGACTGAGGAACTCCGGATTGAAGCTGAGCCTAAGAAATGCCATCTGTTCCAAAAGAAGTACGATACCTCGGCCACGTTGTCTCTGGGAAAGGAGTAGCAGTGGACGACCAGAAGATCAAAGCTGTTAAGGATTGGCCCATCCCAAAAGACATTCACCAACTTCGAAGTTTCCTTGGTTTATGCACATACTATCGCCGATATGTGCTGGGATTCGCCAACATCGCTAAACCACTGAGCAAGCTCACGGAAGGCCAAACAAAGTTCCAGTGGTCCGAAGGATGTCAAGACTCATTCAGGAAGCTGAAAGGAGCTTTGATCAACGCACCTATACTGAGCTATCCCTACCCAAAGGGAAATTCATTTTGGATACGGACGCCAGCAACGTGGGACTTGGAGCTGTCCTATCTCAGATCCAGGAGGGACAGGAGAAGGTCATTGGTTATTTCAGCAAGACGCTTAGCAAACCAGAGCGCAATTACTGTGTCACCAGGCGAGAGCTGTTAGCTGTTGTAAAGGGAGTGGAACACTTCTACAAGTACGTGTATGGAAGAAGATTCCTGTTGAGAACTGCCCATGCAGCTCTCAAATGGCTCTTACAGTTCAAAATCCTGAGGGTCAAGTAGCACGTTGGATCGAGAGACTCCAAGAATTCGATTTCGAGATCGAACATCGAGCCGGAACTAGCCATAAGAATGCAGATGCCTTGTCGCGAAGACCATGTCCAGATGATTGCTCACATTGCCGACGAGCAGAAGAGAGAAGCAACACTTTGTAGAACCGCGGCAATGGATGACAACTGGAATGACAGCAAGATCCAGAAAGACCAAGAGAGAGACCCCGACCTTGGCTTAGTCGTCAGCTGGAAGAAGGGCAATCGAAGACCATCATGGCAGGAAGTCGCAGGTTACTCGCCGGCTGTTAAGTCCTATTGGGCACAATGGAACTCTCTTATTCTGGACAATGGGATCCTGAAACGGGTGTTGGAGGCCGATATTGGTGGGGAAGACAGACGCCAAATAATTGTTCCCAGGAACAGAAGAGAGGAAGTGCTGCGGGAAATCCATGATGGAGTCGCCGGAGGACATCTGGGAGTGACGAAGACCCTGCAGAAAGTGAGGCAACGGTTTTACTAGGCCAATTGTCAAGCTGACGTCCAGGACTGGTGCAGAAAGTGCGCTGTATGCGCTGCTAGCAATGGACCTCGAATACGACCCAAGGCCCCGATGCGTCAGTACAACGTAGGCAGCCCGTTCGAGAGAATCGCCATTGACATCGCCGGCCCGTTTCCCGTATCCGACCACGGGAATAAATACATCCTTGTGGCAATGGACTACTTCAGTAAGTGGGCGGAAGCCTATGCCCTGCCCAACCAGGAAGCCATCACCGTCGCCGACGTCTTGGTGAAAGAATGGATATGTCGATTCGGTATTCCAATGGAGCTGCACTCGGATCAAGGCAGAAATTTCGAATCCAACCTTTTCCAAGAAATATGTCAACTGCTGAACATCCGCAAGACAAGAACCACGGCCCTACATCCGCAGTCCGATGGAATGGTGGAACGGATGAACAGGACGATCAACCGCCACTTGTCCAAGGTTGTCTCTGACCATCAAAGAGACTGGGACCAGTATCTTCATTTGTTCCTGATGGCCTATCGATCCGCAGTACACGAGTCAACCGGTCAAACTCCTGCTAGTATTATAATGGGCCGAGAACTGCGACTGCCTTGTGACCTGAAGTTTGGGATACCGCCAGGACAAGACACTGCGGGAGAGGACTACGTCAGCAAACTTCGGCAGAGAATGGACGACATCTACGAACGAGTCCGGTTGAACATCCAGAGTGCCAGCGATAAAATGAAGAAGACCTATGACATCAAGGCCGACGCTGGAGGATTTAAGGTTGATGACCTGGTTTGGCTGTACAACCCCAAACGTCGTCGTGGACTATCACCAAAGTTGCGGAACTCGTGGGAAGGCCCGTATAAAATCGTGAAAAGGATAAACGACCTTGTGTACCGAATCCATAAGCCACCCCGAGGGAAACCAAGGGTCGTCCATTTCAACAGGTTGGCCCCTTACGCTGGAAACCATGACCAAGTTCGCACCCTCAAGCCACCGGAGGATGATATGACGTTCGAGAAGTTTATGTCCTTGTATTCAAACAGGCAGAAAGTTCTACATGGGGTTACTAGAGAGGAGTCACGAGACCTTTTCGAGGTGCCTGCTGACTACGCACTAGCGCACTGTGTGGCAGAAGATCTTCAAATGTCCAGGGGCATCGCCGCAGTGTTCTCCAAGAAATTTGGTCAACTCCAAACACTGCGGGAGCAGAATCCAGAAGTTGGTGGGGTGCTACAGTTGAAGAAAGGCCAGAGAAACATCTACTACCTAGTTACCAAGAGGCATTCCCAAGATAAACCGTCCTATGAAGATGTCTGGAAGAGTCTCACCAAACTAAGAGATACTATGGTGGACCAGAATCTGGTGGATCTAGCAATTCCAAAATTGTCCTGTGGTATTGATGGGTTGGACTGGAGAGTCATAAGAAGTATGCTGGAGGCGATATTCAGATCCAGCGGCGTCAAGATTTTGGTTTGCTGTAACCCTCTTCCACGACCGATCATGAAGACCGTGGAGTGTTACTTCCATCGAACTTCACGGTGCAGATATGGATAGTCATGCAGATATCGTCACACTCCAAGGATGAAATTTCGGGATGAAATGTCTTTAAGAAGGGGGCAATGTAACGAACCTAGGCCGGACCTGTCGCCTCACGCGTTGCCATCGACAACGATGAGATCATCCCCGGAGATATTCGAGAACCATCCAGTCGCTCTGCCGCGGAAAACAACGGTCAATATTGGAAACAATTGGAACACGCCGGTCGCCAACTGCCAGAATTTGAAACATCGAGAATGCTGTATCGGAGATAAATAGGCAACCCTCAAGTGGAGTCGGACAGTCTGAACGAGCCCATACGATCGAGCTATACAGTGGCGTAATATAAATTAAGTTGTAGATTTAAGTGTGAAATAAATTATTAAAACCAAGTTAAGTTTATTTACGTTACAGTATCAACTTCTGTCCTTGGCTTCTCCAAACTTATTCAAAATCCTTTATTTGAAAATCAAATCCTGTTTACCGACGAAGCAAATTTCTCACGCAACGCTTTACGCAATTTTCCCAACAATCATTTGTGGTCAGAGGAAAACCCCCATGCCATACAGGAATCAGATTTCCAAGAACAGTTCTCTCTTAATGTGTGGGCAGGAATCCTTGGAGATTATTTTATAGGTCCATTCTTTATTCCAGGAAGATTAAACGGAGAGAGATATCGTCATTTTCTTGAAGAAGATTTGCACCTATTTTACTGGAAGATGTGCCGCTTAGACTACGAAATGAAATGTGGTTTATGCATGACGGTGCCCCTGCACATTTTAGCATCCAAGCGCGATAATTTTTGGATCAAACTTTCGGCAACCATTGGATAGGTCGGGGAGGGCCTCAACCATGGACCCCTAGGTCACCATGGGGACATCTAAAATCCCTTATTTACCAGACACCTATCCAAAATGAAAAATAATTAAGTACTCGAATAATTAACTCTTGTAGAACGATTCAAAATACTCCAGGAATTTTCCAAAGAGTGCAGGAATCAATAAGAAGAAGATTGGATGCGTGCATACATGCATATTTCGAACATTTATTGTGATTTTTATTAGATTTATATCTAGAGTTCCGTTGTTTATTGTTATTTGAAATGTTTCTATGTTGAATTAAAAAAAAGTTTTCAAAATTGTTTAACTTTTTGACAAACACATGCATCGATTAATTTAAATCAAAATATCTCGAAAACGGCTGTTGTAGCGACTTTTGAAAAGCATACCTTTTTCATGTGAAAATGATAGAGGAATAGATTTTTCTTCTAGTGCACCAAACAATGATAAGTAAATATTTATGAAAACTTCAGATTGCACCAATAAAAATATTCTTTTTTTTTGTGTCGTTAAGTCTCCCTTAATATGCGATACATCAGCGACAAATCAGGTAAATTTACTGTATCATGCCTGTTATATCGTGGCTTGTGCGTTTTTTTTAACTCCATAATTTTTATTATTACAATATTTCACTGATATAACAATAATATTTAATATTCTCAATATAAGAGCAAGCGAACTGAAGTCTAGCTTGGATCGGAATGGAATCGCTCCTCGTGTGTCTTGGTCCTGCTTTTATAGATTCCTAGATGCTGACTCGAAGGTCTTCTGGCTGGTGCCGGAGTTCTGGAGTAAACATCTTATCTCCTCCTTAGCATGTGGGATCCGAAGGTTAAATAAGGAAGGTTACCCAACTGCGTAATTGTGTTGCGTAGTTGTGGACAAAGGGCTATTGTCTAGTTTGGATATAACATGCCTATGGAACTAATAGGTATAAACTATACGTTTGATAGCCTTCAGTAGACAATAAAATTTTGATAATACCGTTTTTTACAAAAAAAAATTAACAACAAATTTTTTATTGTGGTAATAAATTGGCGATAAATTATGGATTATTCATTTTGTTGCAAGCTTTTATTCAACTTGCTTCGTTTGTATGTCATTCTGTCATTCCTTCCGGCTCAAAATTTGTAATCCATTTTTGGAGCACTTGCCGACATCCGATTGATCTGAAATTTGGCAGATGTTCATAATTCCGGTGACAATGCATTATGGAAATGGAGAAAAAAACAATATGGCGGACGAGTTTTGTGATAATGGTACGATTCGATTCAAAATTGGTATGTGGGGGACGGAGATTGTGAATATTTTGTCTAAATTTATAAATTCAAGATGGCGGCTCCAAAATGGCGGAAGTTTTGTGATTATGGTCCGATTGTATTCAAAATTTGTATGTGGGGGTTTTCGGAGTCGGAGATTATGAATTTTTTGTGAAAATTTCATGGAATTGAAATGATTTTTTACTTTTTAGTTTATTTGAATGAAAGCTTGTCTTTAAAAATGTTTTTTATTTATTATTTTTCATAATTTGATAGTTGGAAGTGGTTCTGCTAGCTTCATATAAACCTGCAGGAGTGGAAACATTTTGTATTTCGTGCAAAATTATTTTTATTTTTAAAATTGTAGCAGAGCGCTTTCGACTATATAATAGTTATCTTCAGTGCTTACCTGCAAGTAAGAAATACCTAGATTAAATTTTATATAAAATATTTTGACATTTTGAATGATAAAGATTTTCAGGTTACTTACTCGTCAGGTTTACAAGAAGTCCATCAAAACTGTTTCCAGTTTGTATAAAATAGGTAAAAACCTCAAGTACATATAACATGTTAAAACATTTCTTAAAAAACACTTATGTGTTATAAATTGGTGTAATCAATTATTTTAAAATTATATTCCACATGGTTTCATGGAAGTCAATGTTGAAGTGATGAAGGAAGTGGATGTTGACGTTGACATTGACAAGAGTGGCACATGGCTTAGAACCGTAGAAACATATTAGCCAGAAGGTGGCAAACGCAGATGGCTTTCTATCACTTTTAAATGCCCTTCCTATTTCAAAAAAATCACGATTTTTTTTTCTCCAAAAATCAAAAAGAAAGCCGAAATGAATAATATAGTTTTCTTCAAAGCTGACAAGGGTAACGTCATAGTTGTAATGAACGGAGCTGACTAAATTTCGAAAGTGGAAGATTTTCTTTCGTCAGATGACTTCCGTATCAGCAACAACAACCCCACCCTCAAATTTCAGAAAAAAAAACCACTTGAAAATCACAGAACCCCCCTTAGACAATCTAGCTTCGGTATGTAGAGGACTGCATTGTCCTACTCCAAGGCTCATAAACTAAACGAATTTTCGGATTTTTACATAATTCCATAGTGTTCACTTATGAGAGAGAAGGAAATAATTTATTGCTCTTTCTAGACCTCCTACTAACTAATAACAAAGACCACATTGAATTCAGCATATACAGAAAACCTACGGCCTCTGACCAGAGTCATCCAAACATCCACTCTGCCAAAAACTAGCCTCCTTCCATAACCTTTTCCACAGACTCTTTACCATCCCTCTTTCTAAAGAAAGTTTCCAAGAGAAAATCAACATAATGGATACCCCTTCATCAGTTGTTCAAACATAAAACCAAACATCATGATAGACAATTGTTGACTCACTCCGAACCTACAAGAACTTATCACTCACTACCCTTTTTGTGTTCTAGTTTATACCTAGATTGCCAAACAAATGCCTAGTAATAATATCCAAATTTCACACAGAACTCTAAACAACCTGAACAAACGCATTTGTAATAATAAGGATAAAAGAAACAAATTCGAGAAATCAGGGATCTATAGACTGAGTTGTCCTGAATGCCCAGTAGTATACATTGGCCAAACAGGGCGGAAGTTTTTCGTCAAAATCAATTACATTACAACAAATATCTGAACACTGACATCACTAATACACAATCATCCTTCGCCAATCACCTCCTAACTTCGGGACACAGAAATTTTGATATAGAGAAACATGTAGACTTTCCTCATTACTGCCCAAAAAGTATCAGATTGAACCTCCTGGAAATGTTTGAGATATACAAGGAAAAAAGTCTTCCACTTCGATTTGTGTCAACGACCAACTGGAATTCGATTCAATTAAATTTTTTGAATCCTTAAATTTCGTTTAACTTCTGATGAATTCTCTAACATCTCTACCCCCCAAGAACAGTATACCAATCCAATGAATTTTTCATCGTTCTTCAAATAAGTTTCTTACTATAAGATCATATTCCATCTATCGACCATTAACTCGACCTTCCTTCTTATTCAGAAACGAATCTCTAGTAATATTTCTCCTCATCACATCGCCACACACCGATCATATTTATAGGATCAATTTCATTCTCTGAAGATTCCTTTATCTCAACATCTGCTCTTTTCTTCAACAACTGATAGTAGACTGTCACTCTGCCTCGAATGAATACGATGGCTTTTGTTTTCTTTTTATTATTCTCATCGCTATAGGCAAAATAATAATAACATATATGTACAGTGTAGATGACGAAATTTGTCCGTTGTTCATGAGTTTGTTATTTTATTTATAGTGACCAATTGTTAAGTAAGTGTCTTTTTTCACGTCTCCTTTTATTGTAATTTTCTAACCTTAACATTCTTGTAGACTCTTTGTATTCGTGCTGATGATGGAAGTTTTAACTTCCGAAATGCATGAAAATAAAGTAAACTACATAGATATTGTTTTCGGGGAGATTGACTTGAAGTTTCCCCTATTGATCCTATTTGTCTACCCACTCCACTTTGAGTAATATGGACTACTACTACCACCATTTGATTGTTTTATGTCTTAGCGGGAGACCTTAACATGTTTTTGTTTTTAATGAATCTAAGAGATTTATGGTGTAATCTTTGGTAATTTGATTTTCCCACACGGACAGTTTTCCTCTGGGTGAACGTTCAGGTTCATAAAAAACATTTTTTTCTGTTACGTTATCGTCACCCTCATATCTTTGTTGGCATATTTGTTTTTTGTGCATTTTTCTTTATTATTAGAATGGTTCATCAACCAGTTTTTCATATTAGAGTTGGGAGTTTCTTTACATTCATTCTTTCTATTTACCTATATAATCTCAGATCATGACACACATATGGCATCGATTGTTATTTATTGCTTATTTCGGTTAACTGTCGTCGGACTTCGAAAAATGTATGTCCGTCCTTATGTAATCGACTTTTTTTATTAACGCCAACTAAATAGTCTGTGCATTTACTCAAAGTTATGCTTTTCATTTTGTAATATAAAACATATTCGTATTTGGCAATAAAGTGAATGAATAATCTCGCAACTTTTTCGGTTTTCGCTTTGCTCGAATCTAAAAATGCTCTTCGATTTAAATCATCTAATTTTCACGCTAGATACGAACAAAGCTCTTGACAAAAATTTGAATTATATTATCTCTCTCTCTCTCTATCTGTGTTTGTATAAATAAAGTCTTTATTGATATTGGCCCAACTAATGTGCGACTAATGAGTGGCAAACTCAAAGCTATTGTGTTTGATGTCTGAGCAATTTCTAGCGCATGTGTTCCGCTAGCTTCATGAGGAGTTATCAATGTTTTTATTTCGTTAACCAAACGAATTCAAAATCGCGCATACGATTCGATTATAATATTGAGGTTTTTTATTCCTGTAAAATGATCTAAATATACATTTGGGGAACCGCGAAACAGCGAAGTTTTGGTAGGTAAAACATTTTGTATATTTTTTAATATCCATATTATTACAAAGGCGTTTATTCAGGTTGTTTAGAGTTCTGAGTGAAATTTGGATATTATTACTGGACATTTGTTTGGAAATCGAGGTATAACTAGGACACAAAAAGGGTAGTGAGTGATAAGTTCTTGTAGGTTCGAAGTGAGTCAACAATTGTCTATCATGATGTTTGGTTTTATATTTGTTGTAAAGTTTTTGAACAACTGATAAAGTGTATCCATTTTTGTAAGCGATTTGCTTGATTATGTTGAATTCTTCTTGGAAACTTTCTTTAGAAAGAGGGATGGTAAAGAGTCTGTGGAAAAGGTTATGGAAGGAGGCTAGTTTTTGGCAGTGTGGATGACTCTGGTATGATTGTGTCAGAGGCCGTAGGTTTTTTGTATATGCTGAATTCAATGTGGTCTTTGTTTTTAGTTAGTGGGCGGTCTAGAAAGAGCAATTAATTATTTTTTCTACAACCCTTTACGAAAAGAAGTCATTTTGTAATAGAATACCTTCAGCGAAAACGTGATTTCCGTGCAAGTGAGAGAAATTCTCATAACGTTAACTTTTGTTTCTAATAACGAAAGTAAAATTTTTTATAATATTTTCAATCATTTCTCTCCCTCGTATGTAATGTTTTGATGACTTTGAATTATTAATAAACAAAGACAGGAATCATTCCTATAATTGGAATGCATTTTTTTACTTTTGTGTAATTAAAAAGCAAAATAGAATCGTAAAAATACCGTGAGATTTATAAACAATTTATATCTAGTTACCTGGTTTCTCGTCAATTGTTTAGACTAATCATTTTGCATTGAAAGCATTGTTAGTTTTTCAAGTTATCATGATTTCTTATTCGGAAAGTGATTTAGATTTTTCAAATACACCACCAGAAATAGCAAATCTTTGGATTTATTACCAGTAAAATCTAAAAAGAGATATGAAGAAATATATGGAAAATTAATGGATTGGAGAGTTGATAATCACGTAAATTCATTTTCGGAAACTGTGCTGTTTGCGTATTTTGGATGGTTGTCAAAAAAATTTAAGTCATCGACGCTATGGTCTATGTATTCGATGTTGAGAACCACTTTATCGATTAAAAATAATATCGATATCAATAAATATCCCAAGTTACGTTTTTTTTTAAGCGAAAATCTGATGGTTTTAAAAGTAAAAATTCTATTAATTTTTCTTTCGATGACATACTTTCTTAGGAATGCACCCGACTCCAAATACTTAATGACTAAGGTAAGTTAATTACTTCATTATTGCGACAAATTCTTGATGATATTAATATTAACGTTTGCAGGTAACCTTAGTTTTTTGAATTTTGGGGGCTTGTCGTTGCCATGAATTGAAAGATTTGACAGTAAATGATGTAAAAGATACCAGCAGTTTACTTTTAGTTACAATACGTAATACAAAAACAAAAGTACCGCGTTCCTCCCAGATTTCTGGGTTCTTATACGAGATTTCTGAAATATATATGAACCTCCGTCCACTAGATATGGACAAAATAAATTCAAGATTCTTTATTAATTACCAGAAGGAAAGTGTACTAGACAGGTTGTGGGAATAAACAAATTCAGTAAATTTCCTATGCAAATAGCTCAATATTTAAACTTGCCTGATCCTCAAAAATATACTGGGCATTGTTTGCGTAGATCTTCCGCAACACTATTAGTGGATGCAGGAGGTGATTTACTTCAATTAAAAAAGCATGGAGGCTGGAAATCTAATAATGTTGCGGAGGGATATGTTGACCAATCAGTTAGCAGCAAAAATTAGATACAAACCAACATTTTACAATCCAACGCTATTCGATTACGGCGCATCTTCATCTGGAGTGACATCAGTTAACAACATAACAGATGTGGCATCGTCTACCTCAATACATAAAAATCTTGATTGTAACACTCCTATCATTTTGAATAATTGCTCGAATGTAACAATTAACCAATATTTAAATCATAAGTAATGTTTAAAGAAATTATGTTATTTTTAATTTGAAATAAAATATTTGTTCATCGTTCTTTTTCAGCATATTATTATAATATAAACAGGGTTGTAGAAAAAGTATAGTGTTTCACTCGTCGAAATTTTTTTTTGAAGCTCGTGAACATTACCAGCCTCGGCTGGTAAACTGTTCTTCGCTGCAAAAAATGTTACTTTCGTCACTCGTAAAACAATATACTATTCTTCTCTCTCATACTCTATGGAATTATGTAAACTGTTCAAGAAATCCGAAAATTCGTTCAGTTCAGTTTCTGAGCCTTGGACAATGCAGTCCCCTACAGACCGGTTCCAGAATATTATATTGTTTTTAAAAATTAGGTTTCCGAAAATTATTTTTTCAGGGTTGTACATGAAGATTTTGGCCAACAATGGAGACACATTGGAGCACATAGCTAGTCCCGTCCGTTGTTCGTAAAACTTGGAATTGAACTGGACAAATTTTTGTTTCAGAACTACATCTACTATATTACAGAGGTCAAGAACTTCAGAAGTGAGTAATCCGCTTTCAAAAAGCAAATTTCTCGTGAACATAATAACGTCTTCGGGTGGAATACTTGGGAAATGTTTTTAACATGAAAAAATATCAAAGGAATTTTCAGGTATAAGTTGGTTTTTTAAGTTTCTGACAAAAATCATAAGAGTTTTTCAAAGATCTGGGGTTATGGAAATCTGTTAGTATAGGTAGAGGTTCATTGAGCCATTTGGCCAGATTTGAAGCTGGTATATTTGTATAGGAAATGACCGACTTTATTGGTGTGCTACTTCTATGAATCATAGGGAGTCCATAAAGTAGAGGGGTTCATGATAAGTAATTTGAAACCCGAAGCTAGATTGGTTTTTAATATATTCTGAAATTTGGTGGTGGGGTTGTTGTTGATGATACGGAAGTCATCTGACGAAATAAAATCTTCCACTTTCGAAATGTAGTCGGCTTCGTTCATTACAGCTATGACGTTACCCTTGTCAGCTTTGGAGAAAACTATATTATTCATTTCGGCTTTATTTTTTAATTGTTGGAGTTTTTTTTCAACGTGAGTATTTGAAATAGGAAGGTTATTTAAAAGTGATGAAATTTTGGATCTAATTTTGGGTTCGTTTGTAATTTGGGATGTTTCTATTATTCTTTCACAATCTACATCTCTTCGTTATAGACAAAATAATAATAACATATATGTAAAGTGTAGGTGAATTAATTTGTCCTTTGTTCGTGTGTTTGTTATTTTATTTATAGTGACCATTTGTTAAATACGTGTGTTTTTTCACGTCTAATTTTATTGTAATTTTCTTACTTCAACATTCTTGTAGACTCTTTATATACGTGCTGATGAAATGCATACACTTTGGAAATAAAGTGAACTACATAGATATTGTTTTCGTGGAGATTGACTTGGAGTGAATAGGATATTTATAAAATACCCATCTTGATATATAAAAATACTTATAAATAACATCCGCGATACAGAAATAACCCTAAAACGCGATATCTTACTAAGAATAATCATTAACATGTGTGGGACCATATGAACTGCTGAAAACAACATATAATAAATTAGGGAACGAAATTTATCACAAAAAAATACAAGGCATTAATAATGATAATCCTGTCATCACTAAACGATATGTGAGGGGACTAATAGCCATCTCGTGGTAGCGCGTCCTAAGATTGCGGGATATTAAAGCGTGAAGGCATTCGAATTCAATCCAATTCAGTAACAGCCTTCGAAGTATCAACGAGTTCGATATATTCAATATAGATAGAAAAATTCAGTATTAGCAGCCGGATAGAAATAGTTGGGATGTATTATTCAAAAGTGCCATAAGAAATTCAAAACGCGAAAATATTATAAATCGTATACATATCTAGAATCAGTGCGTGTCAAGCTAAATTCGTTACTCATTTGGCGAAAAATAATAGATAAGAAAAAGAATTCATCAACCGTTAAAAACAAGTGTGCGTGATCCAAGTCTGAGACTGCTGAATATTACGGTGAGCTAAAAGTTATGTATTAGTTTCAATTTGGCATATCAAATCTTTCCTGGATATTACTCACGATGGCCTATTTGATTTTCTACATAAGTTATAACAAATTAAAATTACCATACTGCAAGTTAAATACATATTTGAGAATGGTCTTTCGTTGTGTTGTCAGTCCATATTTAAATGAACTTTTAATTACCTCCAGTTATTTTTGTAAGGCCTGGTATTGTCACCTCCGGTTATACCAGGAATAAATCAACCAATGGTTAGAATGTGCTTTTGCATTATCAATAAACGTTAAACAAAAGCATATTCTAACCGTTGGTTGATTTATTCCTAGTATACCCGGAGGTTAAAATACCGAGCCTAAAATGAATAAAAATGAGAATTCTATTACTTTGAATTACATTCCGTAAATAGTTTGACATATTGTTGTTAGTATGAAAATATATCTAGGATTATTTCACAGTTTCATACAGCGTGTGTGTACAAATTGAATTGCATTCATACAGTTTCTTTGGGATGATACTTGCTCAATCCATAAATTATTATTATTATTTTTGTTTGTTAACTTAGTAGAGTTTCCATTTTTTTGTGCTAAGTGTGTGGTAACAGAAACTAATATATACAGGGTGTTAGTGAATAAGTGCGACAAACTTCAGGGGGTGATTCTGCATGAAAAAATAATTACCGTTTGCTATATAACTTTTGTCCGCAAATGCTTCGTTTTCCGAAATACGGGGTGTTGAGGTTTTTCTTGAAAACTGACTATTTATTTATTGCTCTGAAACCGGTCGAGATATGCAAATGAAAATGAGTTTTAAGAGGTAGTTATGGCGCATTTTTTGACATGAAAAAATGGTACGCCACTGAGATATTTCAAATAAAAATAATTTTTGCATTCCTTGTTCAATTTGTGACAAAAAATCTCTTCTGCCTTTTTTTCGTATGGGGCGCCGTTTTTATGCAAAAAAATAAAACATCTTAACGCGTCTTTTTCATTTCTTTAATACATTATCAAGAACTATCTGATACAATAACGTTAAACCAGAACAATATCAGAAAATAACACTAATAAATAAATAGGCGCAACGCTACAACAAATGTTCAAAGTGACCTCAGACATGATACAAGATTCAACTCTTCGCCTCATTGATTGTCGTATTCCTGGTGTATTAATTATTGTCTCACAGCCGGCTATAATTCGATTCCTCAGGTCTTCAACATTTTCGGCGGGAGTGGAATAAAACAGGCCAATGTTCCGTACCTCCCCTACCTATCCAACGATTTGGATATACTGTATCTAAGTGATTACGTACAATAATGCTGAAATGCACCATCATGCATCAACCAGAAGTGTTGTCTCAGCTGTAGAGGAATTTCTTCAACTCTTCCTGTAGGAAATTAAGGTAAGAGTCGCCTGTTAGTCGTTGTGGGATGAAATATGGACCGATTAAATGATCATCAAGTACCCCAAGCCATACATTTACTGAAAACTGATGCTGAAAATGAGCTTCAAAGATTCCATGTGGATTTTCCTCAGCCCAGAGGTGATTGTTATGGAAATTTCATATACACTGTTGTCCAAAATTAGACTCGTCAGTAACGCCATTTAAAAAATTAGGAATTTGAGCGGTTTGATGAAGAATCCAACGGCAAAAAACTAGGCGCGGAAAAAAGTCTCTAGGTAGTAGAGCTTGCACACGTTGAATATGAAACGGATACAATTGCTGTTCTTCAAGAATTTTAAATACAGTGAAGTTACTTACATTCAGTATGTTGGCAATTTTTCGAGTACTTGTTTCAGGTGACTCCGCGATTAACTCGAGAACTGCTTCTTCTAGTTGCACAGTTTGTACTTCTCGAGGGCGCCAGCAGTCAGCCGTTTGTTTCTTAAATGTATCATTTTCGCGCAAACGTTGGTGAAGACGAGCAAATATTGTGTGATGGGGTACCCTACGTCCTGGATACAACTCAGCATACAATCGTCGAGCTTGCCGACCATTTCCATTACTTCGACCATAAACAAAATGCATGTCTGACAATTCCGCATTTGTATAATTTTCCATTCTTTTCAATAAAAGAAAAATTAATTACTTATTATCATTAATGTTCTACCAAGCTGAAAGCTTAAAAATGAAGAAACGAATTTATTTTGTTGAAATATTCGTATTCAACAGAATGTTGACAGTAGCCTTCTAGCATCGATACTAGATAATGTATTGAAAATTTTATTTTTTTCATAAATAGGCCCCAAGAAAAAAAAGCAAGATAATTTTTTTGTCACAAATTAAAGTAATTCAAAAATGATTTGAAATATCTCAGTGGCGTACAATTTTTTTCTTTAAAAAATTGAGATCATTACCCGTATGCGCGCAAATAATGAACATAATATTCTTAGTTGCATGTCAAAAAATGCGCAATAACTACCTCTTAAAACTCACCAAATTCAATTTGCATATCTCGACCGGTTTCAGAGCAATAAAAATATAGTCAGTTTTTAATAAAAACTTGAACACCTCGTATTTCGGAAAACGAAGCATTTGCGGACAAAAGTTATATAGCAAACTGTCATTATTTTTTCATGCATATTCACCCCCTGAAGTTTGTTGCACTTATTCACTAACACCCTGTATTTATAAAACATTCACCATTGTTTTGAATGATACTTACTCATTCAATATATTTTTATTATTGTTCCGATTGCAAATTAGTAAAATATCACATATTTCAGTCAGATTATTTCCAATGATACTTGTAAATCAACACAATTTCATTTTATTGTTTGCTAAATTCTTTAAATTCAGATCTTTCATACAGGGTCTCTGAAAAATTGGTACAGTTTATATATAATTATTATACAGGTTATTATACATTATATGGAATATGTCTGTAATTGATAGAAAAATGATAAGGAATTACGGAAGATCCTGTAGGTAAACATATCTCATGTCAGTCCAGTTGTTGTTTTTGTAACGGAATATTATTTGAATTATGAGTGCTCAAATTATTTGCATAGTATCCTTAACTAGATTGGCGAGGTACTCAATTTAAACAGCTCCAGCTCTCTGAAATTTATAACATCTATATACGGGGGATAATTTTATCTGCCGTTCGATAAGAATCTCCAGTGAGTTTTATAAATTATTCACACCCAGTATAGCCCTCCATACACTTGGTGATTACATCTTGATCAAGTAAAGAAAGGTTGGGACATTACATGTGAAATAAACTTTTTTCCACTGTACACCGTCAAGCGGCAAATTATTAGCACACTTTTTTCATTTTTTGCGATTGTTAAAGATATGTTTCTCGGATTTCATATGAGCTTAGCAAAACAATAGTCCATTTGTTAAGACACAATAGCGACAAATTCAAATTATTTACAATTTATTAGCGGCAAATTGTTAACTCTTATAGTTTTTTCTGCGGGATTTATCGAAAGTTGTTTCGCTAACTTATGTGAACTCAGCGAAACATGAGGTAATTTTCCAAAATAAATAGTAATTTTTCAGAAGTTCTTGCATAATTCATTAACGGCAAATCATAAGCCTACTTTTTCCGTTTTCCATGAATTGAATCAAAAGTTGTTCAAGTATCTCCACATGAATTCAGTTTTTTTTGTTAAACAACAATAGCGATTTTTTTCCACAATTAATGGCGAAAATTAATGGGCGACCAGAAGTGGGCGCTAGATACCTGGCTCATTTCAACCTTACACCCCCATAAACCTAGCAGAACCATTTGCGAATTTTGAATTTTCAATTATGCCATAATTTGTCGCTAATTTATTACCACAATTATAAATTTGTCGCCCACATTTTGGTTTATGAAGCTGGCAGAACCACTTCCTACCTATCTACTTTTGGAAAATACAATACTACCATCATTTGTCGCTAATGTATCGCTAATTAATTACTACTTCGAAAAATTTGTCGCTCATCTTTCGGGTTCAGCTAGGTTTATATGAAGCTAGCAGAACCACTTCCTATCTATCTAATTATGAAAAATAATTAATAAAAAACCGTTTTAAAGACAAGCTTTTATTCAAATGCACGAAAAAGTGAAAATAGTTTCAATTTCATGAATTTTGACATGCAATCGGACCATAATCACAAAATTCCATTTCGGAGCGGCAATCTTGAATTTATAAATTTTGACAAAAAATTCCCACATACCAATTTTGAATCGAATCGGACCATAATCACAAAACTTGTCCGTCATCTTGAAGCCGCCATCATAATTTTTTCATTTTTGACAAAAAATTCACAATTTCCGTCCTCAAAAACTTCCAATACCAATTTTGAATCGAATCGTACCATAATCACAAAACTCGTCCGCCTTCTTGGAACCGCCATTTTGTTTTTTCCTCTAACAAAAATTTCCCAATGCGTTGTCACCGGAATTATGAACACCTGTCAAATTTCAGATCAATCGGATGACAGAATGACATACAAACGATACAAGTTAAATAAAAACTTGCAAAAAAATTAATAATCCATAACTTGTCGCCAATTTATTACCCCAATAAGAAATTTGTCGCTCATCTTTTTTTGTAAAAAACGGTATTTTCAAAATTTGATTGTCTACTAAAGGCTATTAAACGTATAGTTTATACCTATTAGTTCCATAACAAGCAAATATGCATGATACAGTAAATTTACCTGATTTGTCGCTGATGTATCGCATATTGAGGAAGACTTAACGACACAAAAAAAAGACTATTTGTATTGGTGCAATCTAAAATTTTCATAAATATTTACTTACCATTGTTTGGCGCAATGGTTTGATTATTCAGTCCGCAGCGCGTCTCTGTCCGATGGCATTGTAATTAATATGGTACTCCCTAGTTTATTTTCATTCCATAAACTACAGTAATTATATTTGGCTCAAAATTAAAATGGAAGTAAGACACTGAATTGAAATGGGGCCATTTCATTTCATAATAATAGCGTTATAAAAAGTTATTGATAATATACGATAATAAAATATATGTTACTCAATTGCAAAAATGCCCGAAAAATGTTCTACAACGTTAATTGATATTTCTATGGGCATATCGTCCTCTAGATGAAACTATAGCAGAATAATCTACTTCAAATATACAAATATTCGCCTCACATACAGGGTGACCCAATATATTTGAAAACCAGTTTTCTTTTTGAATTGCCGATTACTCTATGGTATAGTAATACACCTACCTACCTATATATAGATAATTCAAATATCTTTAATGAAAACAATAACTGTATTCTGGCAGGTGACTTCAATCTCAACCTTCTTGACAATACTAATAATTATGTTCAAGATTTCAAATCGTAAGCATACCTAATTGGTGTAGATCTAGATAAGCCCACAAGGGTAACCAATGTTAGTAGTACTATAATAGATTATGTTCTATGTGAACAATCTTTTGTTAGTTGCAAGGTATATGATAGTCCTAAAATTAGTGATCACTCAATTATCACAATTTCCATGTCAAAGGGTAGAAGCTCTACTGATCAACAAATTAGACACTTCAGAAATTACAATCAGGCAACACTGGATGAATTGAATGTCAAACTAATATCTTGTGAATGGCACTTGAATTCCATGGATGTCAACTCTATCTACACCAACATTATTGATAATGTGCGATCAATCATTGAAATAATTTCCCCATTGAAAACATTCAGCTGCAACAATAAATTGCCTTGGTATTATCACGAAATATACGAGTCTGCTAAGAATAGGGATAAAGCATACCGAACATTAAAAAACTGCACACTGGTTAATGAGAAAAAACATTATGGGAAGAATATAAGTACTTCAGAAATAGAGTCGTTAACAATTTAAAAATAAAAAAACGCGAATACTATGAAAATAAAATAGACGGCAATATGTCTAACCCAAAAAAAAATGTGGCAAACTCTAAAAACCTTACTAAAACCTCAAAATATTGGACTAACTCAAAATATATTCTTTATAGTTGATGGTACACGCACAATTTCCACAACTGATGTTGATGAAGCTGAAAACTTCAACTCATTTTTTATCAACAATTCAGACCAGTTAGCCTAAATGACCTGAAGAAAATAATAACTAGTTTAGATAATAAGTGCGGTTATGATATTATGAATAGCAAAGTTTTGAAAAGTGCTTCTCAAGTCATTGGTCATGTTCTATTGAATCTCATGTCATTGGTCATGTTCTATTGAATCTCATAAACACCTCACTTCAAACAGGAACATTTCCTCAAGAATTAAAAACTGAACAATACGAAGGAATCAAGTAATTTTCGGCCCATAAATACATTACCACCATTGGAAAAACTTCTTGAATTAGCTGCATACAACCCAATCAAAGAATATTTTGAAAGCAACCATATACTTATGGAACATCAGTCAGGATTTCGTCACAATCATTCTTGTGAAACTGCTTTACAGTTCACAATGTCCAAGTGGAAACAAATAATGGATGAAAATAAATATATAGTAGCGGTTTTCCTTGACTTCAAACGTGCCTTTGAAACTATTGAAATCGACATTTTGCTTAAGAAAATGAAATACTATGGGATAGGTGGGACTTAATAAAATGGTTCACAAGCTATCACCAATAGATCACAGATGCCGAAAGTGAATCGGAAAATCTCATATGATAGGGATATAAACACGGGTGTTCCTCAAGGCAGTGTTTTAGGATCTTTTTTGTTCATACTCTACTTGAATGATATAAAGACTATTGGTGATATTGAATTCATGAAACTTTTTGCAGATGACACACTTGTTGCAGCAAGTGATGAAGATCTGGATATTGCTATAGAGAAAATGAATCGCTACTTGGAAAAAATATCCTTGTTTCTGAACTTGAATAAATTGAAACTTAACCATCAAGAGACTAAAGCTATGATTATAACTTCAAAATATAAGCACAATCAAATAGATGTCCAAGATTTGAATATAGAAATTTATGTAGATAAAATAGATATAGTAACAGAAATAAAATACCTTGGTGTAATTGTAGACAACACACTTGATTTCAAGACACATTTCAACTATATTTACAAAAAAATTGTTAAAAAACTATATTTTTTCTCGAGAGTCAGAACACGTTTATCGTTCCAATCTCCTACCACGGTTTACAGAACAATCATACAGCCACATTTCGATTATTGTTCTAGTTTGCTTTCCTTGCTAGATAATAATAGTGTCTCCGCATTGCAAAAACTGTTAAAACTGTGCAGTGTTTCAACTAGTTTCGTAGTTGAATACGATTTTAATCGAAAAAGTAAATAGTAATGACTTTTTATTTGCATAAAAAACTGACAAAATACAATGACACTTGTCACTCCACTCTCATACATCAAAATATAACACATATATAGGGTTAATCAAAGATCTTAATATAAATATTCGACAGGGCGAATCAACTACTTCCAACACTCCCCCTGAATCTCTGATTCCCAGTTGAAGCAAAAGCTCCAGAAAAATGACAGCAGTTATACATTTCGTTAATTGATCAGCCAAATTATCTCTTGATGCAACATATTTCAAAACTATAGCTTCTTTTTCTATCAAATCTCTAATATGAAATACACGCAAATCGATATGCTTTGATCTTTCAGAAATGATATTATTTTCTGCTAGCTTCATTGCGCCTTGATTTCAATGAATATAGGAGAACAATCTCCAAAAAAATTATCTTGGGATATTTCGTGTGCCAGCCCTTTCATAAAAATCAGTTCTTTGGCAGTTTCGCTCAGAGCGATGAATTCAGACTCCACAGTACTCAACGCCACACAGTGTTGCTTACGACTAGACCAGCTTACTGCTCCACCTCCTATTTTCACTACATATCCACTGAAAGACTACCTGTCTGTCTCATTTGCTCCCCAATCTGCGTCGCTGTAAGCCTCTGCATTTTTTCCAGTTCTACAATATTGTAAACCATATTCTCGTGTGCCATTCAAATATCTCAGTATGTGTTTCATCCCTTTCCAATGATGTTTCGTAGGTCTGTGATTGAACTGACTCATGAATCTAGCAGGAAATGCCAAATCCAATCTTGTGGAAACTGCTAAATATAAGAGACTTCCAATAACTCTCTGATATAATTTCTTGTCATCGTCATTCAAAAGTTCGTCGTCATCAATTCTATATTTTTCACCAATAGCTAATGGAGTAGATACCTTCTTTGCGTCTAGCATGTTCATCTCTCTCAGAATTTCGGTAGCATAGATTGATTGATCAAGTCTTATTGTCGTCTGATCTTTCGTAACTCTGATTGATAAGATATTCCTAACCTCCCCCAAATCTTTGGTATCGAAATTTTGTTTGAATTTATTTTTCATACTTTCTATATTCTTCTTTCCTCCGAAAATCAATATGTCGTCTACGTAAATGGTAATGATAAGCCCTTCTTCAATTTTATGATAAACACATGGATCGGCAACGGATCTTTTGAAACCTTGACTTTTGATGAAATTATCTATGGTTTTATTCCACATGAGTCCCGATTGATGCAATCCATAAATACTTTTATTCAGTTTACAAACAAAACTATCTTCTCTTGTAAATGATTTCAGAAACTGATCAGGAAACTTCTCCCTCAAAATATGGTATACCTTATCGTAACCCTCTGGAATCTCCATATAAACAGTGTCTTTCAAATCTGCAGATAAATATGCTGCAGTGATGTCCATTTGATGAATTGACCAATCCATTTCAGTTGCTATTGCAAATAACATTCTCATAGTTTTCTTCTGAACAACCGGAGCGTACGTCTGATCGAAATCAATTCCTGGTCTTTGAGTATTTCCCAATGCAACAACTCTAGCTTTGAATTCCTCTATCCCACCGTTCTCATTATACTTCGTCTTGAAAACCCATTTCGTTTTGATGGCTTTAATATTTTCTGGTTGTTCGATGAAATTCCACGTTCGATTTTTCAGAAGATTCTCAAACTCTTGTACTATAGCATCTTGCCAGTGAAATCGATTATTTCCATTCAATGCTTCTTTCAAATTTATCGGATCATTTTCTCCCCTGTTTTCCTGTCCTGTTCTCTCAATCTTATTGCAAGATTTTGATGTTTTTGAATTGTCATCAAATACAAAATCGGACATCCAATTCGGCTTCTTCAATATTCTGCCAGATTTGGTAGATTTTTCGATGACTTCTTCCAAATTTCTATCTTTGTGTGTATCGTCGTCATCTGTTGATTGGGATAAATCATTCACTGGTCTTCGTGTTACTTCTTCAGCTTCTACATAAACATTCTCCCCCAGATTACTGCTATTCTTCGGAACCAAGCTCGGATCGTCACTGACATTAAATTTCAAAATATTCGTTTTTATTTCTATGTAATTTGATTCATCTTTACTCCCACTACATTTGTCTTTCGAAATATTTTCCATTCCATTCAACATTGGAAAAACCTCTTCTTCAAATTTAACATCTCTACTGATGAAAATTTTGTCGTCTCGTGGATTCCAGAGCCGATATGCCTTTGAGCTACTATCGTAACCCAAAAATATACAGGATATACCTTTTGGGGAAAATTTTGTTGTTCTGGTTCTGTTGACTGCCCATGCTCTGCATCCAAAAACTCTCAAATGTGATATATCATTGTGAATTCCTCGCTTCCATTTCTCCATTGGACTCAGTCCTTCATTTGCGACTGTTGAACAACGATTCCTCACGTAACATGCTGCTGCAAGTGCCTCTGCCCAGAATTTTTCTGGTAAACCTGACTCGATCATCATACATCTCGCTGCGTCAAAAAGTGTTTGATTAATTCTTTCCGCTACTCCATTTTGTTGTGGCGTTCCTGGAATAGTCAGCTGATGTTTTATTCCATGTTTCTTCAAATATTCTACAAATTCTTTTGATGAATATTCGCCCCCGTTATCGCTTCGTAAACAACAAATATTCCTTTCTTGCATATTCTCTACTTTCTTCTTATACTCTTGGAAATTTTTGAATACTTCATCTTTACCTTTCAGGAAAGCAATCTCACAGTATCTAGAATAATCATCAATAAACGTGACAACGTATCTGCTTCCCCCTAGTGATAGTGGATTGATGGGACCAACTACATCGGAGTGTATGAGTTTCAGTGGTGCTTCTTCCCTGTTGAAACTTCTCTTTGGGAATGAAGTTCGTCGTAGTTTTCCTTGGTAACATATGGTACAATTTTTATCGATTTCGTCTGTTTCATCAGATAAAAATACATTATTATCTTTAGTGAGCATCTTCTTCACACTTGAAACATTCATATGAGCGAGACGTCTGTGCCATAATTGATTTTGTTTGGAAATAGTTTTATTGGCCACTGGATTACTAAATATGTAAGCTTTGCCCCATTCTTCATAGTGTTTTTCCTTGATATAATATAATCCTTTATATTTGATTGATTTAGCTACTAGTTTACCATCTGGTGCAATTAGTTTCGAATAATTTCCTTCAAAAATTATTTTCAGTCCTTTTTCCGCCGCTAAACTCGTAGATAGTAAATTTGCTTTCAATTCTGGGACATATAGTACACTTTTTAATGTTATTTCTGACCCTCCATTCTCTTCGTCCAATTTCAGGTCAACGTCTCCAAAACCAGTTGATAGTATCGTTTTACCGCCAGCTACCTCCACAATAGCGTCTTTTTTAGTAAAATTTGAGAATTTTTCGAAATTTGACGTCATGTGATCTGTTGATCCACTGTCGAGAACCCATGTATTCGAATTCGTCTTGTTATTTACCAGATATGATGTATGGTGTTCGTTCTCCTAATATTACTCCTAATCGCACTGAATGCAAATTTCGAGTTCGAGTTTTCAGCTCTTTCCGTCTCATTCGGCAATCTCTCGTGTTTTGTCTCTTGAGGTACAGACAAAAGACAGTTTTTCCGATATGTCCCATCTCGAGACATCTATAACACCTTAAATTATCGGCTGAAAATCTGGGTTTCGTCGAATATTCAATGTTTTCTCTGGTGGTATTTCGGCTTGATGCAGGATTGTGGGATGGTTTTCCGCGTCTTGATTTGAATTGGACAACCTTTGAATTCGTCTGTCTTCTCTGCGTTATGAATGCCTTGGTTTCCTCCGCGTCTTTCTCGTTTTTTAGTTTATTACATATTCGTCTTTCTTCTTCCAGGAGTTTTGACTTCAAATTGGACATATTCAAATCATTTTCATCGGCTCTTAGATTTCTAGCTAAATGTTCATATTGACTAGGTAACCCAAGAACTGTGAATCCTCCTTGCATTTTTTCACTAAACTCAAAACCAGCGTTCTTGACTTTATGGTATAACCCATTTCTTCTATTCAAATATTGGTTTATTGTTTCGTCTGATGCTTTGGTAGTATTGATGTAATCTTTGAGTAAAAGTAAACCGTGCCAAGTATCAAATTTCGTGTGGATTCTCTTCAACGTCTCCCATATATCTTTTGCTGCTTTACAGTCCATAATGTCATCAAGACTATCATTATTCACTAACAAATATAGAACAGATTTGGCACTATGATCTTTCTTTTTGTTTTCTTCAACCTTTAAAGCGTTTTCGTCAAAACCAGGATTGATGGCTTCCCATAGGTTTTTCACTTCCAATATTCCCTGC
Organism: Gonioctena quinquepunctata; assembly: GCA_018342105.1. Taxonomy (NCBI): domain Eukaryota; kingdom Metazoa; phylum Arthropoda; class Insecta; order Coleoptera; family Chrysomelidae; genus Gonioctena; species Gonioctena quinquepunctata. Next base: position 71,615 of record JAFIRS010002861.1, on the reverse strand, counting down.
GCTCTCATTGACCAATATCGGTAGTTCTCGGAGTTTAGCTTTTCAACTTTCAAATCATCCATACTTCAGATGTTATCTTAATCTCAACTCGAGTCTACGTCTTACTTTCTTCGTCTAAATATATTTTGTCACACAATGGTCAATACACTTTTTCGATCAAAGCCCTGGGCCCATAACCTGTTAAAACTGTGCAGTGTTTCAACTAGTTTCGTAGTTGAATACGATTTTAATCGAAAAATTAAATCAGTAATGACTTTTTATTTGCATAAAAAACTGACAAAATACAATGACACTTGTCACTCCACTCTCATACATCAAAATATAACACATATATAGGGTTAATCAAAGACCTTAATATAAATATTCAACAGGGCGAATCAACTACTTCCAACAAAAACTGCAAAATCGTGGAATGAGGATCATACTTCAGTGCAACAGGTATACCCCTGTTAACTTTATATTATCTGTTCTTGATTGGATGGCAGTAAAACAGAGGATATTATATTTTTCCCTGATATTCATTTACAAGGTGGTTAATTGTGAACTTCCAACTTATCTCAATGAATTCATAACATTTAATAACCAAATTCACAACTATGAGACTAGGGGTAGGTTTAATTTCATATTAATCGCACTAGAATGAAAAGAACAATGAATTCATTATTTCACCAAGGTTTAGTTGAGTACAATAAACTTCCCATAGAAATCAAGACGAGTTCATCTATTCAAATATTCAAATCTAAAATAAAATAATTATTGATTAGTTATTTACTTATATCAATACTTACATTGTATATCTATTGTAGCTACGTATTCTGTAATGTTAAATACCATGTTCACATTTTTAGATTAGTTAGTTATCTATATATATTTATTTTGGATTTTTTTATTAATGATTTTATAGCATATTTTTTTGTAAACTAGGATTTCCTATTTAATAAAGATTATTATTATACATTGGTCAAACGCAAAGAGGATTATCGAACAGAATAATTTCTCGTAAAAGTGACTGCAGATTGCATCCTGAAAGATATGCTCTGGCAGAACAAGTGAATAAATTTGACCACCAGATGAATTAGGATTCAGTGAAAGTGCTAGCGACAGAGTCACATACATCAAAGAGAAATGGCTTTAATTTCCCAAGAAAACAATTATATCAATAAAAAACAGATATTAACCATTTGAGTGAGATCTACACTTATTTATTGTCTTTAGATATCAATCAAAATTGACAACAATGCAATTTCAAATAATAGGCACCACCTTAATAATTTTATTCCTTGATCTACGATTTTCTCTTGTATCGCTATGTTAGATGGATATGTTCAACAAAGTTGTGAGTAACATAATGTTTCGCACTTGAATATGTATTACTGTTGGTTTTTTTATCTATTGTAGTTTCCCTGATGATGGAAATAAACATTTCCGAAAGCTTGGATAAACCTTAAATAGTTTACTTTTTCATTGCTGCTTACCCCAATATCCCTAGTTTTGTACCTAACTAGTCAGCAAATACTACTCACCCACTTATATATATATATATATATATATATATATATATATATATATATATATATATATATATGTATATCTGCATTTATTTCTTTTTATTTTAGATAACATTACTTTGAGAGGAGAAAGATTAGAACTTTTGGTTGATAAAGTAGAAAATCTCAATAATGGGGTAAGTGCCATTATCCTAGTTCAGCACTCCCAAATAATTCAAATAAATCAAATGCTTTAGCTTCTATGAGCTTCTCGGTCAAGTCGGCTCTGAAACCTTGTAGTAGTTTATTTCTGCTTGATGCAGTGAAATATTTAAATGCATTCCAAAGTTGTCCCCTCAGAAATTACATTTCACTCTTTGTTACCCCCTCAAATTATTCTTAATTTTTGTTACGAAATTGCATACTGCAAAATTTGATAAGTCAAAATTTACTCCATTACATATCTTTGTCAAAAATCTGGAAATAAGTTCTAGGCAAATATTTTTCGATATATTTTACCTTTTTTACCAAGAAACATAAAAAAAATTTAAATTTGTTTCCGTATTTAACTTTTTTTTGCACTTGAGTTAGTGGCTTCGGTTTCAAGTTTTTATGTGAATGTTTTTTGCGCCATTCATTTTATTTCAATGATTTTTGCAATTTACAGAAATAATCACCCACATATATTTCCAAAGTTGCATATTCAGAGAAATTTGTTTTCACGTCCAGAATTGTACTTATTTCTTGTTATGTTCACGAGTAGGTGGAATACCATACCATATTCCTAAGCAATAACGATTTTGTGATTTTTCATAGAAATATCACTACCATACTACACCTAGACATCAATACTCAAATTACATTTGAGGTGAGTAGGCTTGCTTGAGAATCGTCATATTTGGAGTGGTTGTATATATTTCTGTGCTGTTTGTTATGTATGTATTATATTCGATTTATGTTGCCTGTGATAGTATATAGTACTGTTCCTTTATTCATTATGTCATCTTATATTGTAGCCCTGATGAAGGCGAGATTTTTTGCCAAAACGTTGGTATTGAAAGTGTAAAACACAGAGTATTGTGTTTCAATAGTCCACCTGCTCGTGAACATAACAAGAAATTGCATATTCAAGTTCTTCAATTTGATAACACGAATTATGGGTTTTGATAAAGAATTTTCGATAATAATATTATTTTTTTATGGCTGCCATTTGTGAAAAAAAAAACAGTGATACCCCATTTATTGGAATCAGTCTACCAGTTTAGACCCCACGAGGTTATGAATGTCCTCACCTACATAGAGTGACAACATTACAAACCTCCTTTTGGTTTGCAGCAACAATTTCGAACATGTTTTTTAGCTATCGTACCGATGGTCATTAGTTGCATTTTAGTCAGGTGTTATTTACGCAATGGTCTTTTCTCAGTTTACAGTATTATTGTTATCCAGCCACCGCCTAGTGACGTCATCCAATAATAGCGCAAAGTCCAGCGAAATTCGAATACCTCTCGCACTCAACAGTAGAACCAGATGAAGCCACACGTCACTCTTCATTCATCTAGAGCCCTAGTATTATCAAATTGTGTCTAGTCAAATCAGTCTCGAATAATAAATGCCCCTTATTCATCTATTCTTCGCACATGGAAAGAGCAACAATTGGTCTTAGATTTCATTTATACAATATAAGAGGGAGAAGGGTAATGCTCCAATATTGTATCGGAAAACTGGTTTAAAGAATGTAATCGTAAGAATTATTCAGGAATGAATTGTGCAACTATGTACAGATACCCTTGATACTATTATAATAAGTATTAATCGGAAAAGAACAACAAACAAATTACATTATATGTCTAACAGACATACAATCGCTTAACAAAAAATCAATTTATCACCCAATATATAGTACCACACTATCTAATATACGGTGAAGAAATAAGGAGATAGCAATAAAATAGTGATCTGCCAATCATCATTGAAAATTCAATTCATCATCAGAAGCAAACTTGTGGATATTGAATATATTGATAAACCTTGTACTTCACTTTTTACTAACATGTTGATTGCATAGGATCTTTCTAAATAAAATATCAGGAAATATTTCATGTTCGAAATTTCATTATTCAAAATAACAGTCTGACGATAAGCCAACATTAATTTATTTCTCCAAACCGCTGAACGTCAATTTATTATCCAATATATAGTTTTGCACTAATAATAATAATAATAAGTTTCTTTATTTTGAGAAATAATTACAATACATTACATTGCATGTAGAGCTACCATTGAACAAAATAGAGTCAATCTCAAAAACACCTATATGTCTTGAAATTCTTCCATCGTATAGGGTTCCAAGTTTATTAACATATTAAAGATTTCTTTTTTATATGCAGTACGATTATTGATAACCTTGATGTGTTCTGACAATTTGTTGAAACATTTGATGGAAAAGTACAGTGCCCCTTTTTCAGTTACACTTAGTCTATGTATTGGATATTGCAGATTTACATGTCTAGTCGGGTATAGACCTCTTGTTTCAAATTGTGTGTATAAATGCCTATTTCCGAATAAAAATAACAGATATTCTTGTATGTATAGAGCTGGTACTGTTTGTATCCTATTTTTCCTGAAGTAACCCCTACATGACCTTTCACTCTTTGTACTTCAAATTTAACATTGGTCTCAATACTCGTTTCTGAATTAAGAACATATTTTCAGTGTCTTGACTACTGCCAAAACATATCAAACTATATCGTATTCTTGATTCAAAATTTGCATGATACACAATTTTCACTGTTTGACAGTTTGCATATTTTTAAATCACCCTGATTTGACTCAGTTTCTTACGGAGTTGCTCAACACGGATGTCCCAGCATAAAAAACTATCTATATAGACCCCCAAAAATTTGGAGTGTTTACTAACTATAAAGTTCTTATTACCTAAACTAACATTAGAAGTAATGTCGGTGCAGGATAGTTTGTTTTGAACATTAAAGAATTGTTTTATTTTCATTGAGAACCACTTTGTTTTATATAAACCAAGTTTAAATCTGCTTCGGCAATCAGACTGATCATATCAGGAGGCTTGACTAGCATGTTTGTGCCGTCAGCATAATTTATCAACTTACAAATCTTATTAAGCTTCATGAGGTTATTCAAATCATTTACGTAAATTATGAAAAGCAATGGTGCTGTTATGCTGCCTTGTGGAATACCAATGTTTGTTATTTTTTCGGAAGATTTTCCCTCAGCTCCGTCTTTCGTGATCTTCACCATTTCAATCCTTTAAGTATGATCTAAACAACATTAGAGCTGGTCCCCTTACTCCACAATCTTCCAGTTTATTTAACATTATCTCATGATTCAAGCAATCGTATGCCTTGGAAAGGTCCAGCCTAATGTCAATGTATCATCCTCTAAATGAGTCTATTGCATGCTATATGAACTGGAAACTTTTAGTCTGGGTAGATTTTCCTTTCAAGTAACCATGTTGAGAGTCACTACATGCTGTAAGAAAGTGAATTAATCTATTACACATTGCAGTTTTAAAGATTTTTGAAAAAGCACACAATAGGCTTATTGGTCTATAGTTATCAATAATTTTTGGATAACCCTAATTTTTAAAAACAGGAATTATACATGCCGTTTTTAACTCATCAGGAAATATACTAAATTTGAAGGAGTTATTAATGATGTTGACTAGAGGTTCTGCAATCAATGATTTTTATCAATTTGTTCGAGATTCCATCTACACCACTGCTCATTTTGTTTTTCAGATTTTCAACTATTTTCAAGAGTTTTCTTTCACTAACTGGATTAACAAACATATATTTCTAATTTTTGGTAGTGTTGCTTACATATGGCTGATTTTGAACAGTTATTAATTCATCAATGGAGTCAGTTATATATTTCAAGAAGTTGTCAGCTATGTATTGTGCACTTCCCTGTACTTTTATAGAAGTATGTACATTATTTTTCCCGGTTATACTATTCACTATTTGCCATACTGCTTTGGATTTATTATCAGATTGAGTTATTTTTTGCTCATAGAGTTTTTGTCTTCTCTCTGTCAGTTTTCCGTTATACTCTTTTTTTACGAGTCGATAGCAATCAATAAACCTGCGATCTACTCTACTCATAGTATAAAGAATATTCAGCCGATTCCTATATTGCTCTATCTCCTGATCGTATACCTCATTATATTTCATTTTTGTTTTATTTCTAATCTTTTTCAATGGAAAACATTCTTCAAATGTTTTATAAAAATATAAACAAACATTTCCCACTGCTCATTTATTTTGCCACTATCTATGTCATATATACGAGACCAATCTTGATTTTTCAATGTGCTCTTGAATTTTTCCATATTATTTTCATCGAAACATCTGCTATAAGTATGGGAGCATTTTGTTTTCCGAGACAAAAATGTTAATTTCTGGGCAAACTGATCTGATATAGAGGTATGTAATACTTCAGCTGAGAAACAGTCTTCAATATTAGTTAACATATTATATACACATTATTGACATGTTGGTATAACTCTGGTGTACTCATTAATTTTGTGGACAATGTTGAATGAGTTCATCATATCACAGAATCTGAATTTATACATTGTTTCCTCTTCTAGATTGATGTTGAAGTCACCAGGAATTACAACATCCCTTCTTTCATTATATACCACATTCAAAATTTCATCAAATTTAGAGAAAAATATTTCAACGTTTGCACCTGCCGTCCTGTAAATAGAGACTATAAGCAGTTTTCTCTTTTCAATAATAACCTCACTCGCTGCACACTCTATTAAATTTTTTATTGGCAACTTGTTGACCTCGTTTCGTTCTACGCCCTGAATCTCTCTTATTAGGTATATTGCTGTTTCACCATGCTCATTGACATTTGTCTACAGAAACTTGCCACCAAGAAGAAATCCTTTAGGTTAAATGTTTTTAATTGTTCCTCCGTTTTCCAGTGTTCTATGATACAAATAATTTGGCAGTTTGCAATATCTGACATCAACTCGTCCAACTTGTCTACATAGTAACCTATTGATTGCACATTTTGATGTATGATACTAATTTCACAATTTTTCTGTCCCTCAGCTTGCTTGTATATCAAAAATTCCCCCCATTATCTAGTCTATTTTGCTCAAGAAATTGCTTGTGTTTCTCAAAGTTAAATCTTTTGATGCCAACTCCCATTAGCCAAAAACAAGAGTCGTACATTTCTTCTTTCTTCTGCAGAGGAGCAGTAAAACGTATCTTCTGAGTCCATTGCCCGCTATGGGAATCTCATTCACCCATATTTCATCTTCCTCCAGTCCAGCCTTGTTCCTAATGTAGCTTTTAATTTTGTCCTCAGTAGCTTCCCTTTTCACCTTTTACAGGTATATCCATACTTTTCTTTGAGCACCTGAAAAGCTGTGTTTGTCCCAATGTTTTTTCTTGGTTTACGCCTTTTTACCTGTTGAAACCATCATTCGTGGTCTGATTGTCAGTATGCGTCTTTGTTTCCCCTGGGGTAGCCTTTTCTGAAATTCTAGATGCGCTTGATACTTGCTCATGTGACTGGTTGTTAAAATCATCATCTTTTCCGGAATCTGGAGAGCAAGTTGGGGTATCAATTTGTGCGGATTTGGGGCCAATTTGGCTTTTGTGTTGGCTGTTTAGAAGTTTGTTTTTCTCCTGCATTTCCACTTATTATCTTATAACCTCACTCGTCTCATTGCAACATACCATTTTCTGATCGCCCAGAAAAAGGATTTTTGGGTTCCTTTTTGCACAACTTTTGTGTAAAATACCATAACAAATTATACAGACATACACTGCACATGGCTTCTTACAACATTTCACCAGAATTTCGGTTTTTTCACCACTTTTTCTGCTTTCTCCTCACCATCAAGATCACATGATATCACTTTTGTTTTCCAAAAACAAGGAAAGCCGTTTTTATTTTACAAACGAGAATCGTGGAAAATGCGTTTTTACAGTACAGAGAATTGAATCAGACTAATACTTTTGTTCTCTAGAAGGCAAAGTTTCTCGGTGAACTGCTGATAAGGTGTCTTTTCTCGTAACTGGATCTCAGTGTTAGCGGAATCAGGGGTCGGTGACAACATTACTCCTCCCTCCGAGCATGGAAAACAGGATTTCATGGGAAGAATGTTTTCCTCTCTTTTGGTAAGGGTGGTTTGGCTTTTTCCTCTTCGTTGGTACTCGCTGGTTGACGTCGGGTTATCTTGTTTTTATATTTCTTGATGATGAGTATACCAATACAAATGAAAATCATGGCATACATTGGCAGAGTCCACGCGTGGATAGGTGTTAGTCGGCTGGCTTCCTTTTGAGTTTCGTTCAACTTGTCCAGTCATTTTCGTTTGGTGGTAATGTTATATCTGGTAGAAGTGGTAGTTCACCAACTGCCGTTACCTCGTTGACATTCCTTTCGGTGGGGATTTTGAACCAACAGCCTAGCGGTAGAGTGATTAGGTCCTGTGAAGGTCCGTTGTTTTGCAAGTAGTTTGAATGCGGGTGGTATTCTTGAAGATGGAGATGTAGTGGGCGTCGTCTACTTGTTCTATGATGTTCGATTCCTGGCGGATTGGTATAAGCTGACAGCTTGGTGGTTTTGTAGCAATATTCAGTAACTGGAAAATGCAATCGCTACTGGCACTTTCTGGCAGGAGATCGTTTCACGGGCAGTAGTGGATGTCGTGGAGGTCCAGGCAGGACATTATCGAATATTGAAAATACACCTCGTTTGTCGTCAGTTGGTATGATAGTAGTTTAGTTTGGGATAGGAATTGAGAACAGGTGGTATCGGTTGAATGTACCTGGGAATACCAGTGGGAATGTTATTAAGAAAACTATTTTGTGTTTTGATTGGTATGTGTCTATATTTATTACATTGTAGTATGTTCGGGATCCGATCCGAACAATACATTTTCAGCCATATAATGTTGTAATAAAGTTGAAATCATCCATTCAAAACACTGGGTTGTGCTATTTGTACCTTAGCAAATGTTATTGCGTTTTCTAAGTCAGATAATATTTGTATGAGTAGTTGGTGAATTGAACTGAGTTGTCATCGATAAAGGATGATAATTCAGAAGAAATGTTTCTATCCTATCTATGACTACTTGATTATGTTTTATCACTGCCGCTGTTTCATTAAACGTCCTCATCATATAATAAGAAATGCAATGCATAAAGTACACAAAGTCGTCTTCACCAAGGATTCAATATAAATTTAAACGCAATTGGTAGACCACAGCGAAAAACAACTACTTTCCTACCAAATACCACGCAGAACGTTGAATGATATTCACCTGACAATCCATGCAAACTTCCATATAAATGGATATTGTTCGAAAATGTTTCTTTCTGAAAAACTTGATTATGTTTCATTTGTGTCGTGTCCGCCCAACAATCGTCCTTATCATATGTTTGGATAATAATATCTGATCATTACTTTTGAAAATTTTATTGTTTTGATTAGTTTCTGATTCTGATATGGCTTGATTATATTTTTCTGCATCTTCGGCATCTAGAGTACAACTAATACTTTCAATCACAGTGCCCAAACCATTTATGATACCTCTTTTAGATCTTTTGACAGGAATAAATGAATTGAATTTGACAATGGCAGATTGAATTTGGAAAGAGATTGTTTTATTTATTACTTTCAATTCTTCGAAATATGGATGAGATAGTCCGTGATTGACTGCATTGAGTAGTTTTTGAATATTGATTTTGAGTTAAAAAAAGTTAATTCGATATGGGAGTGAGGTCATAGTAGTGAATAAAGGTATGGGATTTTTCTTTTATACGTGCAGGCCCTAATTTGAAGGATAATATTCCTGGGTTTTTATTGAGTGACTGTATTTGAATTTCCTGGCTCATTTACAGCGATAGTACGGACCTGAAACAATGGTCTTTTGAAACTTGATTTATGCATGGTATTTTTAGGTTTTTGAGTTTTGTCTTCCTGTTTTTTATAACTGTAACAGGGCGAAATCTGGGAGATAGTTTATTACGTGCGTCTGTACGCCGAAGTCTTCTCTCTTCTCTTTATAAGTCAAGGGAGCATCGCGTGTTCTGTTGAGTTTTTCTGTTTTGACCTTTGTCTTTTTTTTTTGTTTAGATGTTTGTACAGTTCTGTAGTTTTTGTCTTGTGTGCTGTCATGTAGGCAATTTGTACAAAGTTATCTGAGTTGATGTTAAATGGGTCTGAAGTGGATACATGTCCAGTGATGACATCTATTGGTTTCATACCTGTAACTGAGTGTATAGCGTGATTGAATCCCATGTTGGCATTGGGCATTTGTTTGATACTGTCAGTATTTTGTAATATTCTTAGATGTTTGATGATGGTGGAGTGGAATCGTTCGCCGATCCCTTTCTATTCAGGATGATCAGGGGTAACGTAATGCAATTGTATATTGTGAGTGTCAGCAAACTTTTTGATCTACTCGTTTTTCAGTTCGGTGCCACTATCAGACTTAAAGTGATTTGGGGGTACCATGGTGATTAATGTAGGTCAACAAGTTATTTGCAACTTCTACAGCACTGAGGTTCAAAAGGGGATTATCCGTATTTTGAAAATGCATCAACAATAGTGAGACATTTTTTGTTTTTTATTTGAAAGGTGCCAATAAAAACTGTTTCGAATGGTTTGTTGTTGGACTCATTTGCAATACCCGTTTAGGAGAATTACGATGATATTTATTTGGTTGGCATATTTGTCAATTATTGAGTAGGTAAGTGTATCAATTCCAAGTTTTGGCCAAAAGTAAGTTTCTCGTATTCTTTTTTCTGTTTCAACTATGCCTCTGTGATAGTTTTACCCTCGTGATATTTTTGTATTATGTATTTTTGGTCTTCTGCTTTGATAACATATTTTAGAATTTTGGTGCACCGTACAAACCTATATGAAGGGGTTTTGAAAGTATTTTTTACTACCTCACAGAATATGAGATTTATATTTTTGTCTGGTAGATATATGGCGTATAAATATTTTGGATCAAGATAATTTTTAAATAGATTGATTACATCTTGTTAAACATTTTGGAGTGATATTTGATAGAAAAATCTTTTTCTGTTGGGAAATATTTGTTTCAATTTTGGTTCGGCTGGTGCATAGAATACAAGGTCAATATAGATTTGATGGTCAAAGTTGTTCAGTGGCTGTTCTGATACAGGTATGGTGAGAACTGGTGCTCCAATGTTAGAGTGGATGGTGTTGCCATCAGTGTTATTGGATGCACGAACGTTAGCTTGTTCGTTGGGAATGGCATTATTGTAGGTGATATCTTTTCTTGAATTTGCACTATTGTTGTCGGTGATGTTATTATTAGATGGACTGTCAGTATTGAAATGAACATCATTATTGGTGTTGGCATCTGAGTGATAAGTATCGTTGGTCAATTCTTGTGTAGTAGGGTTAACAAAACTCGGTACTGATTATATTTCCTTAAAAAATCACGTTGGCAATGGGCAGCTAATCCTGTTTTTGTGTTTCACTTATCTATGAAGGACGTCTCCCCTGTGGATGCGTACCGTTCGCGATTTTGAACTAACAGTTGAAACTGAAGCGAACAATTTCTCGATGAACCTTTTCCGGTTTCAAAATCCGACCGCCACTTTTGTTTTTCAAAAAACAAGGAAAGCTTTGAAGAAAAAAAAATTTTTACAAATGAGAATAGTGAAAAATACGTTTTTACAGTACAGATAATAAAATCAGACTAATAAAATTTTGATCTCTAGAAGTCAACATTCCTTGGTGAACTATGCTGATAAGGTATCTTTCCTCGTAACTGGATCTCAGTGTCAGCGGAATCAGGGGTCGGTGACGAGTGTGACAGCAGCAACGGTTTTCTTATCGTCATTTATAAAATTTGTTGGTTTTCGAACTGAAGATGGCCATTGTTGGGAATGTTTTGATGAATAATATTGTGTCACCTTCTGGATACGTTCGATAACGGGAATTGATTGGAGACCCCCTAGTTATCCCAATAACTCTCCCCTAACTATAGGGTTGAAATAATAATGGAAAAAAGAGGTACTGGTAATTTTTTCATGGTAGAATATTATTTTGAACTTGCTCCACACGCTACATACAGTGGAATAATTTGGACCCAGGATCTACCCCTCAATCATCCCTTGACACCTTTGAAAAAAAAAATGAACAGTTATTGCAGGAGGTTTTTCGAAAGAAGAGTATGATTCGAAGCCTTTTTAACACGTCAAATAGCATGAAATTATTGGTGAACCCTAGATACCCCACCTAGCTACCCCATATTGAAATATTTGCAAATAGAACAAATTGATCGTTGCTGGTGATTTTTTCTGCGAATACATTATAAGAAACTTGATCTACACGGTCCATGAAATGAAAAATTTGTGCCTAAAAACTACCACACTATTTCACCCCCCAAATTTGAATATTCGCAAATAGAACAAATTACTCATTGCTATTTATTTTTTCATGCCAATACATTATTAGGAACTTGCTCTACTCGCTCCATATGATGAAATAATTTATGACCCAAAAACTACCCCCATATCCCACCCCAATATTCAAATATACGCAAATATAACAAATAAATCGTTGCTGGTGTTTTTTCATGCCAATACATTATTAGGAACTTGCTACTCGCTCCATATGATGAAAATAATTTGTGACCCAAAAACTACCCCAATATCCACCCCAAATTGAAATATTCGCAAATAGAACTAATTAATCGCTGCTGGCAATTTTTTTTTCATTACATCATTAGGAACTTGCTCTTCTCGCTCCATATAGTGAAATGATTTGTGACCCAAAAACTACCTCAATATATATTTCATCCCCCAATTCGAAATATTCACAAATAGAACAAAGTAATAGCTGAAAACTAGAGTGTGTTCCTAGATTTTTTCGATACGACCGGTACCATGGAACACCCCCACTGTATGGAGCGTGTAGAGCAAGTTCATAGCAATAGATTTGCTTGAAAAATTTACCATCAACGATGAATTTGTTGTATTTGCAAATATCTAATTTGAGAGTGAGATATTGGGGTAGCAACGTGGTCACAAATTATTTCATGGTACCGGTCGTATCGAGGAGATCTCGAAACGTTTCAGAAATCCTCCAGCAACGGTTCTTCTAATTATTTTCGCATTCTTTAGTTAAGGAGTTAGTAGAGGGTAGTTTTTGGGATCATTTGGAGGAGATCTTTATAATGTATATGCATGAAAAAATCACGGCAACGATTAATTTGTTTTATTTGTGAATATTTCAATTTGGGGGTCAGATATTGGGGTACCTATGGGGTCACAAATTATTTTTTGTATGGAGCGAGTGGAGCAAGTATCTGATAATGTTTTGACATGAAAAAATCACCAGCAACGATTAATTTGTTCTATTTGCGAATATTTCAATTTGGGGGGTGAGGAGTAGGGTAGTTTTTTGGGTCACAAATCATTTCACTATATGGAGCGGGTGGAGCAAGTATCTAATAATGTATTTACATGGAAAAATCACCAGCAACGATTACTTTGTTCTATTTGCGAATATATCAATTTGGGAGGTACAGCGCTCTATCAGGTAGCTTTATTGGGAGTTTTTTGATTTTTTCAAGAAGAGTCCATAGCCACCTTTGACATTCTTCCTCACGTATAACCCCTTGCCTATGGATTCCATGGCCTTGTGATGATGTTTATCCTCTTCCATTTTCTTCTGGGCATTCTCCGCCGCTCAGTGCTCCTAGAGCACTAAGACCGGTGAATATCGGTATCAGAGGTAGGACACCACCTGACTTTGCTTCGAAAGGTATTATACGGGGTACTTTGACTCGTCGTTTTCCACCCAATTTCTTGATGGCCACTCAAGCTGCTTTCAGGGCATTAGATGCGGCCTGTTTCAATGTGGGAGACGGTTTCAGGGACTTGGTGATTTTTTCGATAGCATGTCGTTTGAATGAGGCTTTACTGCGCATGCCCATACCAAGATTTCTCTTAGTTTTCATGGCTCCGGTGACGAGGAGAGCGTTCGCACGTTCTCCAAAACCCGAATATTTGGCTTTGACTCGTTCCCAAGCTCTATCTTCGAGCACTTTATCCGCCTTATGTCTATCTTCAAGCAATTTGCTCTGCGAATAAGCAATGTCGTGATGTTTGCAAGCAACATCCATACCAGGATCGCCTCGTGCCAACCGTTCTTGTAGCCTTGTTCCAGCTGTAATAATAATAATAATTAAATGCATTCGAGAGCACCGAAATAAAAAATTGCATTCGATGGCACCGAAATACTATAGGTATATGAAACTTACGTCCACAATACTGATAGCCGCCTAGGAGATGAACTTCGAACGGGAGCATGTTTATCAGACTGTTGAGCACACCTTCACCCTCGTACACCAACATGAAAACTGACGTCACAGCGATGACATCACTAGTTATATAGATTTCAGCTGAGGTTCGATGGGGTGGCGGTCTATACTAATATTTGAGATTGAGGGGGTTCGAGGGGGTATGAGGGGGTATGAGAGGGTTCGAGGGGGTTGGAGGAGGTTCCTATAAACATGATTGATGTGACAGCGAGTGCCAGTTGCAGTTCAAACGTTGAAGTGTAAACATGTCCACGCTGATACCTGATCCCGACTGTTATGGTATCCATCTGAACGGATCAAAGTATTTCATTGGCAGAGAAGCCATAGTGATTGAAGGGGGATCATTGAGACTCGGCAGAGAAACTTTTGAACTGTCAGATGGTTTGAAGGAACTTTTAACCAAAAAGCAGCCCTTAAATTTCACCAATGAAGACTTCTCAAACTATAAGACGATCCTGATGCTTAGCAATGTACACTAATTGCCCAACGGAAACACCAATGCCAATAGGTCATGTAAATACAAGAATATAATTTCCAAATTGTTTCCACCCAAGAGGAAATGGAGTCCAACGAAGGGCAAAGTCCAAAGAAGGGTACAGTACTGAAAAGGGTAGCCACCCAAGAGAAGATATATAACGACCATCCTGTAGATTGCGATCAGAACATGGAGATCGCTCAGCAGGAGCACACGCTTCCCATCGAGAACTTTGACGTTTATGATGTGGGGCATAGAAGCGGTGATGGGGGGGAAGTAAACATGGCAGTCTATTGCCAAATTCCTTCCGAGCTGTTATCTGTGGTCCTAGCGGATCAGGAAAAACGAACCTTGTGATGTCGTTGGCGAATGATACGGTCCCAAATTCGCAAATATCTACGTCTATTTGAAATCCTTGTATCAGCCCAAGTATCAATTCCTAGAAGAAGCGCTGAGCGGTATACAAGATGTTGGCTATTTCCCGTACAGAGACAACGATGAAATCATCTCTATGGAAGATGCTCGATCTCACTCTATATTCATCTTTGACGATGTGGCCTGTGATGGACAACAGAAAATTCGTGAATATTTCTCAATGTGCAGACACAAACACATCGATGCCATCTATCTCTGTCAGACTTATTCGAAAGTGCCCAAACAGCTGATACGTGACAATTGCAATATGATTGCGCTTTTCAAACAGGACGAAATCAACTAGCGACACGTTTTCGATGAGCACGTTTCCCCCGACATGACTTTCGAACAATTCAAAAAGCTGTGTTCGGAATGTTGGTCTCAAAGCCAATACGATGCTCTCGTCATAGTCAAGGACTTTGACTTGAACAATGGCAGGTACCGCAAAAACTTTGACATGTATATAAAAGTATAGTTGCGTGACGCTTCACGTCATTCAACGTCGAGATGTCGGACGAGAGGGTCGTTAAAGCCAAGCGCGACAAAAAATTTACAGAAATGCGACGAAGCATAAGGAAAAGGTACCTAGCCCTGAAACTTGGAAAAACGAATGAGACGACACGCTGACTAAACTTTTCAAACCGATATCTCAACCACTACAACAAATTGCCAAGTCGTCGAAAACCCTAAATAAGGCGTAAGAGAGACCACCGATGTTGTCTCGTACATATCGACATGGATAACTTGAAAATATGTAATTTAAAAGATCCCACGTTTGATAGTGATGCGGCTACCAAAAAATACGTGGACACCACTGGGTCTGAATTGAAGTCTCAACTGCAACGCGACGTTGCCACATCGGCTGAAACCTCGCTAAAATCCATGAACGATGCCATTCTGCAAACGAAGAGAACACTTCGTAAACACTATAAAGAAATTTCAACTCGCGTATCTGTACAAGACACGGCAACATCGGACACCATCAAGAAAATGGCTGCCGATATGAAACTCGATTCGGATCGAATGCATCTTTTGGAGGGTAAAATGACGGAATTGTCCAAGCATCTGTTTGAAATCAAAGAAAGAATAAATACAATGTATTCGTACGATATCGAACATTCACGTTGAAGATGTCGGAAGCTCAAGTTGTTGCAGAACTCCATAAACCGGCTAGAAAAAATTATCTTCGACGACCTACGGTAATTAAAGCTTTGGACGATCTATGGCAAATGCACTTGGCCGAAATGAGAATGTTTCCTTCAGATAATGGGGGTTTTAAAATGATTATGGTCGTCATCGACTGTTTTTCCAAATTTTCGTGGACTCGTCCGCTAAAATCCAAAACGGGGGAGGAAATCACCAAAACTTTCAATGATATATTGAATCATACGAAACGGTGTCCGAAAAATCTACAAACCGATCAAGGTACGGAATTTTTCAATGCTAAATTTCAAAGTTTATTGGAAAAACGCAAAATCAATCACTACAATACGTTTACGGTGATGAAAGCGGCCATAGCTGAGCGTGTAATCAGAACAATAAAGTCCCAATTGTACAAATACTTTAGTTTGAAAGGACATACAAATGGATAGCAACTCCGAAATCACGAAAAACTACAATGACACCGAACATAAAAAATTAAATTCAAACCAATGAGGTGAAAAACAGAACGAAAGCGTATTCACAACGAATTTAACAGCGAATCGTTGGGGAAATTGCGTTGAACCGCGAAAATTCAAAGTGGGGAACATTGTTCGCATTTCCAAGACAAAGCATATTTTTCAAAAAGGTTATACGCCCAAATGGACGACGGAGTTATTCAAAATAGTTCGTGTTCAAATAGGTTATCCTAATACGTATATGCTCGAAGATATATACGGTACACCATCAGGGGGCTTTTTACGAACAAGAATTGCAAAAAACCGCGATTCCCGATATCTATCTCGTGGAAAAAGTATTGAAAAGACAAGGGAAGAAAATGTACGTTAAATGGCTTGGTTTCGATAACACGCACAACAGTTGGATAGAGGATGATGCAATAGTTTAGCATCGGCGGCGGCGGCTACAAGCTATGACATGTCTGGCGTGGGTGGTAGTGGTGGGGGAAACATTATTTATACATTTGACGGTAACGAGACGGCGTCAGTCATCAGTCGTCATCGTCATCACCATGAGTCAAGACAGTGGTTATTGTTCGAGCGATTTGTCAACCATAACGTACGCCAGCCCCGTTTCACCGCTATCACCTGAAAATTACAATCAGCAGATAGATGACATGTGCGACGGTTTCGAAATGGCAGCAAAATTGGAGGACCACTTCCTATTGGAAACCTCCTTTCCCATGACTGGCTATGTGCTGAGAATTGGATTGTCACCTGCAAGAACTTTTGGCGTAGCCATATTTCTAAGTCCGTTGTACCAGTTCAAGAAAATATCGTTCAGCACCGACGAATGGGGCCTGTTCACCGAACGATTGGCAACCCTTCTGGTCTTTTTTGGAGCCCCCTTCCCCGATATCCTCCCGATCAAAACGATGATGTGGAGATTATTGCAAAGTTACGCAATCAGTTTGGAAAGATTGCAAATATGTTCAGTTGAAAAACACGGAGTGAACTTCTTTCCCAACCAGGACGAAGTTGAACAGCTGATACGAGTCCACCGAAGCTTGGTGTCCGATCGAGTGACCATGTTGGAGAATATAAACTTTTGTGTTAATTATAAAAATATAATTGAGGTTATAAATACATTTTTCTTCAATCAACCGCAAGTATGTTTCGGGAGATTGGAACTTTTCCAAAACTATGTGAACTTTCATCAGAAGATATGATGGCTAATGCATTGAAAGAATTCCTTTTCTATTATCGAATGAAAGTTGTGAATGATTTATGTCTTCAATAAATGTATGTGTGTATTTCAGTGTTTCTGTCCATCTCTCCTTTCCCCCTTTTTCTCTTTCAGGTGGGGTTGAGTTCCCAATTGAAATAAATAAAATAAAGTTGAAAAAATAAAGTTGAGAAAAAAAGTTGAAAATACTTGAGAATAAAATAAAAATAAAGTTGAGAAAAAAATGAAAATACTTAGAAAAAAATTGAAAAAATAATCAAAGTGACAACAGTCGTTTTTCATTCAATAATCAGAGTGGCTGTGACGTCACGACTTGGTCTGTCACATTTTATAGATGGCAGCACTGTCACATAGAATTCAAAACTGTCATAGGTGTCAGAACTGTCAAATGTCATCCTAGATGGCAGCACTGGCACAAAACGTTACATGTCACAGACTGTGACGTTACATGTCAGCTGTCAATAGTCTGTGACAGTTGGGTGTTTGAACAGAGCTGTTCCGTCATTCGAAGTTTGACTCTTGTTCGATATGGATGTGTATGAAGACAGATTAGCGACATTTCAAAATTGGCATCACCCATATCCCAAAGAAAGATTGGCCAGAGCTGGATTCATTTATACCCAGAGAGAAGACATTGTTGTGTGTCTGAAATGTCGAGTTGAAGGATTCAGATGGCAGTTGGAGGATGATGCTCAACTTGATCACTTCAGATGAAGTCCACATTGTGGGTTTTCACAGAAGAAGAAGCTGTCACTCTGAGGAGACGTATGCAGCTCGTAGAT
Source organism: Gonioctena quinquepunctata (assembly GCA_018342105.1). NCBI lineage: Eukaryota > Metazoa > Arthropoda > Insecta > Coleoptera > Chrysomelidae > Gonioctena > Gonioctena quinquepunctata. The sequence continues at coordinate 53,246 of JAFIRS010002861.1, read as the reverse complement.
TGTCTTTGACCCAGAGACGAGGTAACAACGAACACACCTACCAACAGCAGCGTCCACGAAGATATATCACCATCCTCCTCATCAATGTCATGCAAAGTATGTTTGGAAAAGGATATGAACGTGGTTTTCATGCCGTGCAAACACTTGGCCTGCTGTGCGGAATGCTCAATGAAATTGGACAATTGTGCTGTGTGTAGAGCCCCAATTCAATACTATTTGAAAGTTTTTGTATCTTAGAGAGAGAGAGAGATGATTCAATATATAGAATGTGAAAATCAACTTGTGTATTTTATTCATTGTCTCATCCCACATACCTTTGAGGTTATGTTTGGAAAAAAAGTGAGGTTAGAATTCCTTCCCACCTCATTTGAAATTTGAGGTTATGGTTCCTCTGAAAGTGGGGTTATGTTTGAAAAAGTAAGGTTAGAATTCCTCCCCACCTCATTTGAATTTTGAGGTTATGTTTTCTCTAAAAGTGAGGTTATGTCACTCACACAAAGAACGCTGATGTTCGAGGGTGAGACTGAGTGACGTCATCGTTTTCTTCGACTTGTTCAGACAAGTTTAGACAAGTCTGAACTTGTCTGGACTGGTCTCTCTATCCCAATTCAGGAAAAACATTGAATGAAGTGATGACACAGAGCTGCCATCACTTCATTCAAAGTTTCTCTGTATAATAAATAAAAATCAATGTCGTTATACACTCATTTTATCGATACATATTTTTTTTTTAGTATGAACAATAGATTATATATTTGTATGGATATAATAATAATAATATATTGGCTGAATATATATATATATATATATATATATATATATATATATATATATATATATAAATGGAAAGAATATCGAGGGGACTGGTAAACAAAATGGAAGAAATTTAATGGACATAGCCCTCAAAGAGAAGTGTTAACCGTAGACACGTGCTTCGGGCTCTCGGCCCTCATCAGTACGGTGCAGAAGTGCAAGGATGAACAACACTTGGTAGAAAACAACAAATCAACGGAGTCAACAACAGAAGCCAGCCGCACATTTGTGGTTTCGGTTAGCAGACCCTGCATCCAGGGTAACAACCAACGTCACCACGGAGGCAGCTATAGCTACCTGCGTGACATCCGAGTCCAGGATTATAGATATGAATGGAATAAGGCCGTTTTCCAAGGCTTGTTTCAATATGCGGTAATGTACGACATAGTTTTCTTTGTTGTACAGGGTGGTCAATAATTTAGGTAATTTTGAACCTGGAGGAGTTCGATGTTCTGCACAAAGTGGAAAATCTTTGTGTTCGTCATGTATCCCTTCGGGATATTCCAAATCGACTTCAAGTATGTAGCCGATATCAGAGTATCCGACACTTCCAGAACGTTCAAATTATCGGAATCTTCGATCCATTTGAACCCTCCAGAGGGTAGATACTCCCTCATAGCCCATCCATAGAGGTTGTTCACGTCCAAGTATAATAAATATTTGGAGGGTTGTTGAGGATCATACCTCTCCCCCATATGTTTATTATTAGCTTGGGAGAATCGGTTACAACACTGACTTATACCGCCCCGAATCCCTTTTTCCACAAACAAAAGCATGTCGACATCTTTGATAATCTCCAGCTTACACTTTGTGTACTTAAACATGCATGACCATGAATAGCCAGGCATAGTATAGTACCAAGCGGGGTCGAGTCCATAAGTGTCGTGACCCAATTGTCGGAAATTTTCAAAGACGTCACATAGCAATAATATATCTGTTTTCATGTATAAGTCAGATTAGTCGCCCAGTGTTGCCAAATCGAAGGATTGCCACACCTTCTGGGCATGTTGGTATTCATGCTCGGAGATATCGCAATCGTTCAGTTGATTGTGGAATTTATGGATATCTGGCAACGCTGTAATCTCAAGTTTCTTCATGGAATCCACAAAGTCGTAGGGGAAAACCCCTTTGCGCGTGATAGTGAAAATTGTTCATCGTTTAAATTTTGAAATTCGCGCTTTGTATTACAGATATCTTCCACTCTGAGTGTGCGCACCAACTCACCTAGGCTTGCGCCCAAGAATCAATGAAACGGAATTTAATGTCTGTATGTTCGTCGTATTGTGTGGAAGATATATATTTTTCCTTGTTTATTGGAAGAAGACTCACCCTGCCTCGTTTCGCGATATCTCGAATAATAAAATGACTATCATAGCCGCTAAGATTATGGAAAACAATAGGAACCACAAAGGATTTTTTATAGTTGAATTTTGATGTGCCCATCCTCTAAATGCACCTGTGAAATGGTTATGTTCGGCTACAATCATCTGATCTTTTTGGAAAGGTTTCTCGCAAATATGACAAGTTGAATCCGCCGCCGTTCTCATAAGATTGACGGATGGGGATTATTTTTAAAAATTTTCCTTCCACGAATTTGGCTATGGCTTTCAATTGTTCCGCGAACCATTCCATCGAAAACCTCGATGGCTATCGTAATATGATAGAGTATCATCATAATTACATTCGAAATATAAGCCTGCGCTATAGGGAATGTGTTTTTGGTATCTCACCGTTTTGGACTTGGTTTCATCATCAGTGAACGGTTCCAAAATCGATTCAAAATCAGCATATATCACAAATGGAACCATTTCTTCATGTACAAAGTCCTTGAACTTGACATGGTCCTATTTTGGAAAGGAAATTTTGTAGTGATTGGCTTTTTCACAATCAACAGTATGATTGTCCAATTCCTCCTGACTTTGGAAATAATTTAAACATCTATCGCAAATGAATTTTTTATGACCATTCTTACTTATTTGGTAATTGACTAATCGGAAAAGATCTTTAATCCAGCAATAGTGGAATTTAATGACTGTCTGTTCGTTGTCTTCGTCAATTTCCGGCGGTGCCTCGTATTCATTTGATTTAACCGAATATTTATTTTGAATCATGAGTAGGTTAACATGTTGAGCCATTTTTTTTTTGTGAGTCTCGTCGGTACAGCTGTGAAAAATGTATGTCCGTCGTCGTTATTCGCTGATGATTTAACCAACTCCAAAATATAAACATTCACCGAAATACCATTAAGTTTTTCGAATTTTGATATTTGGCCGAGAGTTATGGGAAATTCCAACCCGTCCATATTCAGTACGGTCGACCAATGAGGGTATTTTGATGTACGCTGTGCATCTTTTTCAACGGGATACAGAGCGGACACGACTGCCCATCCGAAACAATTGTTGTCGTCGGTATTCCGCACGTTAATACAGGCACGTTTTTTCATTATAGCTGTTGGAAGTTCGAGGAAAGATGAACCCCCTTCGCCCAAACCTGATTGATTGATATTCACTTCCAAATTAACGATTTTTTGTAATGCACACCCGCTTTCTTTCCCACAAAATTCCTTCAATTTATTACCCAATTTATCTACAACAAATTCCTGGAACCACCCCTGTAAATCTGTTCCCCTGTCAATCACTTCGTTTTTAGTATTGAGATATTTCAAATCGAGTTTTTCCTCATCCAAGCCCATTTTGACAAACTCCCCGCAAAAACAAGTATTCACTTTCAGCATGGGGAATTTTTTCAACATGTTATTGATTCTACGGCTGAAAGCGTCTTTGAAAAATTCAATGGTATCTTTATGTGTCAAATTTATGATTACCCCTGTACGAACTCGTCCCCGGAACGTCGACTTTAAATCTTCCCAAACAACTCGGCTTTTTAGATTTTTTCTGACAGCCAACCCCTGACACTCCACCCCTAAATTTTTAATGAAATTACGACATGTTTTTAAATGCCCCAAATTTGTTTCCAATTTTCTCAAGATTCCAATGGAACTGTTGGCAGAAATTTTGATGCCCTTTGTACAAAGCCGAATACTATAAGTTAAATGTTTTAGCCATAATTCGCGTTCCAGTGGGCTGGATTTTTGTTCGAGAAGTTTTTGAGCCTCCCTGTATTTAATAATCATCTCATCGCTGAGAGCGGCAATTTGTTCAGAATTCATGATTATTTAAAAAACGAGAAAAATGAATGCTTTTTCACAAACAAAATACAGATATATATATTTTTTTTTTCTCTCACCATGATTCAATGAAATCGAATACAGCCGTCCCAGTTGTCGCCGTCGTCGTGGATGGCCTTAGTTTTTGTTGATGCTGATGATGAATGGTCTTAGTTTTTGATGAATTCGTCGTCGTGGATGGTTTTATGATAATTGAATATTCTCGACGATTGAACTCGTCGATTTTCGGTTGTAACACCTCGAAAACTCTCCTTGGTAGGAAGACTGATTTGGTTTCCAAATCGGCTACTTTTGTGTCCCCGTACTTCGTTTTAACTACTCTTAATTTCTTGATTAGCATAGGCTTGTTTAGCGGCAATGTTGATAGAGCTACGGTTTCCCTGTAGTTACTGCTCGCAACAGCGTTTATTTCTGCAAGATTCATCTATAATAAATAAACAATCCCTTAAAATGTTCTGAAGAAAAAACAATCCCTCCCCGTAAACAAATATAAAAAAATTACCCCCACCTCGATATAGGAAGAAATGTTTGGAACAAAAAAAACTCAAAGTGCCCTTTTGGCATACAAAAAAAAAGGTTTTGAGAAAAAAGTAAAACAATCAAATGAAAACTTACGTTTTTTAGATGTTTGGTTTGGTAGATGCACAAACACACAAACTCAGAGAGCGAGAAAGGGAGCACTGAACAGAACGATGTTTACAGTTCAGAGGACAGATGATGAATGAAGCTGACGGTGAGGATCGGTCACGTACATCAATTTTCTACTGCGCAATTTGAAAACTGCCAACTCGACCAAATTCTCAGAACTGGCTTGGATGATGCAATAATTTGACCTTGAATATTCAAGTTATCCCACACTCAAACCATGCAGCTGCATACTCTCTTATCTTGTTAATGTAAACAAACTCTTTCAAAGGATGCCGCCGATATATTATCTTGTTAATGTAAACAAAGGATGCCGCCGATATCCGGTCGCTTAAATAAACAACTGATAAGAGGAAAGTGCTGACGTAGATAACGGCTGCTAATATTCCTGCAAAGACTTGTCGGTTGAGTCATGGCCGCATCATCGCTCATAAACACTGCTGACTCCTCCCACTTTCCAAAATGGCCGCCCCTTCAGCTTCCCCGACCAATGCCGTTGACGAATGCAGCTATTGGACACCCTTAAGGGGTTGGGGCCGGGGGCATTCAAATCGTCTTCCCCCATCCCCAACATGGCCCACCATTGCGACCAATCAGAGACCACTCACCCCCAACCTTTTTCCCTACCCACATACAACCACCCCCCACCCCTCTCATAAAACCGCCATTTTTTCACAAACCCCTCCCACAACGAACCGCCCTTGACCACCACCATCATCCCTACCCCCACCTTCGCCGAAATCCACCCTCCCACCCGCTCGCCAAAACCCACCTCCAAAATAGGGGTTGCGCTCATAGTGGCATAGCCTATCTCTCAGACCTCAGTGACAGCCCCCAAACCAGTAACGGTGCGGGACCATGTGGCGGGAGTAACCCGTACGATGGGAGATAGTGACTAAAGTTTATCTTTCAGTCGCAGATGATTCCTTATCTGATTTCATGAACATCCTGTTCTTATTTTCAAACAATCAATTTCTGTCGATGTTTCGCTTGAACATTTCGATTAATAATGTTTTCAATCGTTAAACCTGATTTCATCTTCATGTAACTATTTTCAGCACTATAATGACTTCGATAATTTTGGTGCTCCACTATTCGCTGGTATACGTGTTTCGATTCTCTAAATCACGAGATACGATGATGTAAACATGCACGTAGTAGTATGTAGCATGTAGCAGAGACCATAACCTGTGGCGCAAGCACAAGGCGCTAGAATATTAAAGGGTTGGGGAACTGGAAACTGGTGGGGATATTGTGTTACGTCGCCGGTAGCCTCGCTAGGTTGCATTTGTCGCTGTGCCAATGTTCAATAGGTTGGGTGTGTTAGGTCAGGGGGCAAATTTATCTCATCGGGGTCGTGGGGCCCCTTGTAGCCAATTTATGAGGGCCCACCGGGAAACTCCCGGTTGGCCAGCACGCGCCTGACTATCATGTACTTTACCGTACCACATCTGAACGCTGCGCGCTGTTTCGAAGCTCGACCTTGACCTTGAAATGGTCAGAAATTACCAGAACGGATATTAGCGACTTTCAATGGGATTTAATATGGGGGAATAGCTAGAGCGCTTGCAGCACCTTTTTGAAGAGTTTCAGGCAGTGGGTGAAAAAATTGTGAAAAATAGGAACATATGTCATGTTCAGAATTTTTATTTTCTTCAACTGGCAGTGTTAAATAAATATGATTTTTTCGGCTACGTATATTAACTAGGAAGCATTTTCATGAAAATAACGTGAAGAATTGACACATTAAGCTTGTCGGATTTATTATGAGTCAATAATATCAAGGCGCCTGTGAATAACGTGAATGTGAACGAATTAACTCACCCTAATTTAGCTTTGACAGACAGCTGCTCTGGATCCGACGAATATGCATCAATCAGTGATTAATTGATGAAAATATTAATTTCTGACACCTTATAGCAATGGCTCGCCCAGGTGGGCTTTGGAGCTGCAGTGCTAAGATTTCTGAAGTTTTCCCATAAAACAGAAAGATCCCAGCCTCCGTGCGATTTCTGACATAATTTGTATGTTGCTACCTTCCACAGTATAAAATATAAAATGAAAACCAGGCAAGTGCAAACATTAAATGATCAATGTTTAGGATATAATTCTTGTCGATACTAATATAACTTGGACAGTAAGCGGCGGTAGTTGTTTATCTCAATACCAATGGTAAGAATGGTAAGTATTTTTTTTATTTAAGAGCATATTGAAAAGGGAATCATTTTCAATTGCATCTGAAAATATGAACATCCTGTTCATATTTTCAAACAAATCAATTAAGAGCAAATTGTTTTATTACTTCAACTTTTTTCAGGTGTACTGCTGCAGCCGCTCCTTAGGCAATGTTTCCATAGTATAAGACTTTTCACCAGTAAATAATTCGTAGGTGACGTATGCCAAGAATTTTTCGAAGATATTTTAATTTGGGTAAGGTACAACTGATTTTATTTTGAATATTTCCTGTCTGTTTGTCCCACTTCAAGTGACTAACAATGTGATTTCCTAAATATTTGATGGTAAGAACTGATTTCATTTCAATATGCGTTATCGTTATTATTGACAATCTTTAGTGTTTTATAGGTTGGTAGACCAGATTTATATGAACTGAAGGGTATAAAGTATTTTTTTTCAATATTCATAGTTATTTTTCCCTTCGGATGCTGGTCTTGTCGTCAGCTGCACCTCAGCCTCTTGGCCTTTTTGTGCCTTCTGGTTTTGTTTAACAGCACCCACTCCGTAACTCTAGTCCCCTGTACTAGTCTGTACAGGTTCTTCGCCGGTTGGCTGTTGTATTCTTTGAGGGTTAGCCTTGGCTGTCCGAATATTGCTTGTGTTTTGCGGTCTAGTGCCTCGCATTCTGACAATATGTTTGGCCGATTCTGTCCCTTTGCCACATTGTCTTCAGGAAAGTTATCCGTTGTACGTACCCATTTTGTGCAGGTGACCTCTCATTGGGCTGTGGGCACGTTATTGTTCTAACTTAGTTCCTACTCATCTTGAGTAGTTCTTAGCTTCGACGGTTCCTTGATGAATGTTTTCCCGTGGTGCATGAGAGGGGCTTCCTTCCAGCGCTCTCTTTGTACCAGATCTTCTCCCCAGGTTTGCTCTTGCCTTTGTCATCTGTCCATTCTCTTCGATCTTGCATAATCACCTTGAAGTTCGTCTTAAAAAAGTACCTAGGAGTTGTGTGATTCGTTGGTTACATTTCAAGAATGTTACCTCCCACTATTTCCTTTATCTTGTTGTGATCCGATCTGTTGCTCGTGTTTTGTAATCTCAGAAATTCCATTCTTGCCTCCCCCATGATTGTTATGTAAATCCAGTAGTGCTTCCATGACTGCTGTTGTTGTTGTTTTCATAGCCCCCGTTATGCTGAGGCAGGCAAGTCTTGGTACCTTGCTCAACTTAGCCGCGGCTTTTTTGGGTTATTTTTGTCCACCATACAAAACATGCAAGGGTGATCATGGGTTTCACCACAGTATGTCCAAAATACCATTTTGGGACTTAGCCCCCATGTTTTTCCTACCATTAATGTCACCTCGGCCTTCTTCTTTACTTTTGCCAGTTGTTGGTTCCAGGTTAGTTTCGAGTCTAGGATTACCCCGAGATATTTAAATTTCCCCGACAGCTGGTTGTTGGTCACTTGGAGGGTTAGAGGTCCCAGGCCCTGTAGCTTCCTTCTTCGGGTAAAAGCTATAATGGTTTATTTGTAGGGGCTGATATTTAAACCCCTCTTCATTTATCCATGTACTGACCAGATTTAGAGCCTTTTGCATTCTCTCCCTAACTGTGGTGTTGAATTTTCCTTGGACTATGATGACTATGTCGTCTGCGTACCCAATTTTTTTTTGTCCATTCTTTTCTAGTGTGATTAGCAGGTCCTCCACCACCAGGTTCCAGAGCAGTGAGTACAGTACACCCCCTTGCGGATAGCCCCTGGTGACTTTGGCTGCCAGTGTTTCTCCCAGTAGAGAGGAGTAGATTATTCTTCCTCTTAGCATGCAGTCTATCCACCTGCAGCAGGTCTCATCGATGCATTTTCTTTTCCTTGAAATTGAGTTTAAAGATGTATTGTTGAATGCTCCTTCGATGTCTAGGAATGCACCCAGCAAGATCTCTTTGTCTCAGAGCAGTTTTCACCTTCTCTACGAGTTGGTGTAATGCTGTTTCTGTAGATTTGCCTGTTGTGTAGGCATATAGGCCCTTGGGTAGAGGTGGGTTTGCCAACACTGTATATCTATTGTGCCTATCCAACACTTTTTCTTGCGTCCTTAAGCATAAATGACATAAGACTCATTGACCTCAGTGCCTCCACTCCATCTTATCCAGTTCTTCCACTTGGGAATGAAGACGACTGTAATTGCTCTCCATGCTTTTGGTATGTATCCCAGTGCAAGACTGGCCCTTAAACCATGCATATTGTGTGTGCTAGTAGGTCAATTCCTTCCTGTGGCGTAATAGGATAAATGCCGATTTATACGGTTGGGACGAGTAGATTGCCCATTTCGTTTTTCCATATCTGCCATTTATCCCTGGGGGCTCTTGAGAGGGGTTTCAGTTCTGAGTGTCTCCAGGCCTCTGCTGATATTTTTGTGTTTATTGATCCTGGGAAGTGTATCCTGTACAGTTTTTCCAGGGTATTTTTCCCATTCTGCGTATAGTCCCCTGACTCATAATGGTTTGAATCATTTGTTGGGGTTCTTTGGAGGGTATTTTGTGGAGTCTTGCTCCCTCATGAGTGCCTTCAACTTCCTCACAGTACCTCCTCCACGATTCTCTGATGGATTGCCTTAGTGCTTTGTTATACTCGTTGAGGGAGTTCTTATATTTCCTCCATTCACCTGAGACTTTGGCTTTGTTGAAGAGTTTCCTGACCACTTTCCTTTTCTTAGCAAGTTCCTTATTCCACCAGGGCACGTTCCTGGTGACTTCCTTGCTTACAGGTGGACTGTTGTCGTTAAATTCTGAGGTGATTTCGTCCTGTAGTTGTGTTCGATATTGTTGTTTCTATCCCCTTCAGCCCATTCTCTAGGTCTACCCTGTAGTCATCCCAGTTGGTTCTGCGGGAATTGCGATATTTTTCTGTTTTGGTCTCACTTCCCGATATTTCGAATTGGATGTGTCTATAGTCTGAACATCAGACACTTGCCAATTTTTAACAAATATGCTTATATAACTAGTTCCCATTGTTATGTCAATTACATCTTCTCTATTAGATGTTATGAAAGTAGATTTATTGCCTACATTTAGTATGTCTAGATTATTAGTCATAAGAAACTGGAGTAAAGACTCATCTCTGGCGTTAGTATTCTTCCCCACGCTTCCTCAAGGTGTGCATTAGAGTAGCAGCCGATGACTTATTGCGATCCATTCGCTCTACATTCAGCCAACACCTCCTCTAGTTCTTTGATAGGTGGAGGGTCAGGTAGGCTGATGATATCACTATCTCCCTCGACCCTTCTTCCCTGCCAACTTTTACTGCCGGTTGGTCCCTAGAACATTCATAGTTAGTAATTTACCGTTTAAATGGGTAATAATTGATTTAAAATCTGCTTCAGCCGTTTCCTTCAGTTTCTCCCATGTATTTTCTTGGTATATAATTGCAGTGTGTAATTATATACCAAAACTTATGATGTTCCTTGTGGTATTCCGCCTTCTACTAGTCTGTTTCTACTGAGGGAGTCGTTTGTTTGTACACATTGTTGTCTGCTGTTTAAATAACTTTCGAACAGTTTCAGCGGGATACCTCTAATGCTAAGGTTTGTAGCAATTGAACATGACTTACTGTTTCGAAGGCTTTGGCCAAGTAGACAAAGATGCAGATGGTTGGTTTATTCGAGTTTAATGTCTGGTGTTTGGTTAATTCCACGATTGCATCCTGCATCGACTTGCCTGTCGTGAAACCAAATTGTTTTTTTGAAATTACTTGATTGATATTTGTTCAAAAATGAAACTAGTCTCAATTTCAGAAGCTTTTCAGAAAAATTTGCAGTTGTTGATGTCAAAGAAATTGGCATGTAGTCAGTCATGTTCTTTTTGCTACCTTTTTTCTTATGCACTGGTTCGATGACAGCTATTTTAAGAGAACTTGGAAAGATATCCTTCTCAAAAGAGTTATTGATTAAGAAGCATAGTGGACTATGTAGTTTCTAATATTTTTTACCTTTTCAGATTTGATTTTATCTTGCCATGGTGCTTCCCAATTTTTTTAACTTTCAATGATGTTAACCACTTCTCTTTCATCAACCTCTGATGAGTATAATAAATTTGGAAGATTTTTTTTATTTAGATTTTATTCTTGATCATTTATTATTTTGTCTACTAGTTTTTTCCAAATACTGGTGAAAAATTAAATAAATTCGTTTGCGATATCTTTTTTATTTTTTTTGTGTATTCTATTTCTTTTGGAATTCCTTTGTTTTATTGTCCATTAGTAATTTCTTTCATACAATTCCATAGGTGTTTTCCATAATCATTATTGATGTTTATTTGAGTTTCAAATAATTAATTTTCGATAATTTTAGCAGTAAGTTGAGCTTATTTCTGTAAACTTTGAATTTATTGATATGTTCAACAGTTGGGTTTCTTTTTATTATCTGGTATAGTTCATTTTTTATTCTATAAGAGTTCACTAAACCGTCACTTATCCAGCACTTTCTTTTTGTATCCTGCCTGTACACTGTACACGCGTCTATAAGGTCTTTTGATTTGGTAACGAATATATTTGTACTCTCTTCAAGGTGTTCATTATTATACATTGCATCCAACGATTCTCCTTCTAGCGTAGCTTTAAGCTTTTTGTAATTTATATGGTATTTGAAACGCGGCATGTTTTTCATTTTCAGGAGAGCTGACTTTAAGAACAACTGGGTAGTGGTCAGTGATGCGGACCTGTAGAATTATTGTAGTGATTGTGTGATATGATTTTATGTTTTTGATAAATATATGGCCAATACAGCTTTTTGTGTCATTGTCTACCCTTGTATAATAATTGATGGTGTATGTGAAATTGTATATCTATATTTAAATCACCTACAAGAATATGCATTTATTCCATTTTGTGAAATAATTCCTCGAGTTGACAACAAAATCTATATCCGGAGTAAATGGTGGTCTATAAATGGAAGTTATTTTTATATTGTTATGCATTTTTTTGATATTGCATGTTATCACTTATGTTACCAAATTCATATTTTTTCAATTTGTACAGAAATGGTTTTGGAGACCACCAAGACTACCAAGCAATCAGTCAAGTCATGCAATAGAATCTCGAATTCCGCGATATTTTTGTTTATACTTCGTATATTCATTCATTCATTCAACAGTTTTCATTTTCGTCATTTTCAAGGATACTTTTACGTGCTTTTGTACATTTCACTATTTCACTACTGACTGTATCTATTTGATTGTTTGATGTAATAATCCATTTTTCTTCATAAAAATAATAGAAATATAGGATTACCACAGACTTTTTCTTACCTATATTGAAAATTGTGATTTGATAAACTGACCGGAAACATGTTTTTTTGGACCTCAAAGAGTGAAGCATTTTGTCTTTCCCCTTTTCATAAACGGTCTCATATTTTAATCATTTCATGTGGACTTTTAAACAATCCCCCATTTTAAACACATCCATTTTAAGGCTTTATATCCAGGACTCGATAAACTTATGATACATGTTTTATTCATAGCGAAAATTCTTTTTTTTAATATAGATACTCATGTATCAATCTCTTTTACCCACGATGTCTTTTGTATTGATCGTTGTTTTGTATGATTATAGATTTATGAATTTTTCATACTTTAGGTTATACATTTCATTTTTACTCTAATTGGTACACTGATGTGAACCAACCCTCGCACTCGCATATATCTGCAGGCGTACGAAGAAAAGACAAAACTTTTGATATATTCGAAATTTCTCTACGGGAAGAACATATCAGTAGATAAGCAGCAAGAGTTCTGGATATTTTCCCATAAGAAAACGCTAAGGTCCAACGTGGTCATTTTACGACAGCGTCATACAGCACCATATGGCACGTTCCGGATACGTCGTATAGGATCATCTACTCAACGTTCCGAATCATTATCAGTTAGACCTTTATGAGACTATCATCTGGTTCTCAATGGCTCAAACTATCTTCAGTTCAACTTTACAGATCTTCATCAGGTTCTTTACGTTCGTGTCATCATCAGGTTCTCAACATTTCGAAATCATATTAGATCCTCGACTTTCGAATCAAACAGGTTTAAGTTGCGAAATATATTCAATGTGTTTACATAAAATATTCAGACTCAAAAGCGACATCACAATGTATATTCACCCCTAACCTAAATCGGATGATTGTGGAACATCTTTTACGTTCTCGAGATCTATAATAGCATGTATTTTCCCTTGATTTAAGGATTTTATACGTAGGTTGAGGTGAGATGAAATGTTTGGTTTTTAATTTTTTGTGGATTATATTTTTTTCCTAGTGTGGGGATTTTTGAATATAAGATTGAATGTTTCAGGTGCTCAAGTTATGTATTTCACATCGATTTTTTCCCTACATCTACTGCATTTTAGGGGTTAACCGAATGTATTTCTTGTTGAAGGATTTAATGTTTGCCTAGATTTAGGGATTTTTCTACATATGTTTAATTGGCAAATGTATATAAGACGTTGATTTTTTGTTCTTGTAACCTATATTTCTAGATTTTTTCCATAGATCTACTGAATATTAGGAGACAACCTGGTGAATTTTATATTTTTGACAAGGTGAGTTTCTTCATTGAAAGATAATTGTTCCCTAGATTTGTGGATTTTTTCATTGGTTGCGTCCTGTTGATGTCTGAATATAAGATTTTAGTATGAAATTCGGAAAGTTTAGGATGTAAATGTAGATGAAGGTTAATTTATAACAGTTATGTATTATGGGTATTACACATTGGAATATATATGAAATTTTGGTTAACCTGACCTACCCCAACTCAGCTAACATTCCAATTAAATAAGTATTATCTTCTGCAATCGATCAAATGAAATAACAAAAATTCAAATTAACCCAACCTAACCAAACTCTGCTAACACAATAATTTATCATATTATCATATATTATCAAATCAGGAACTTTCTCTGCAAGCACTGAAAACGACTGAACTTACTTTGAAAAACATCTCAACGTGAGTCTTAAGGGTTTGTGGAAAACGTCTGAACGTGCGTCTGAAACGTCAAAAACTGTTGAACTTTCATAGCCAAAACATCTGAATGAGTGTTGAAAACGTCTAAACATGAGACAAAAAATGACAAAACGTCTAAGCGTGCGTTGAAAACGTATAAACGTTGGGGGAACAAACGTTAGATCGTGTGTTGAAAAACGTTGGAAACGACTGAACGTCTATGAAATACATTGGAACGTCTAAACGTTTATAGAAAACGTCTGAACGTGTGATTTAAACGTGAAAGGTCTGAAGTTATATGGAAAAACTTTGGATTGTGTATTGAAAAACAACAAAACATCAATGGACATAGCAAAAAGACTAAATATACATCAAAAACGTCTGAGCATGCGTTGAAAACTGGCAACCCTCTATCTATCATAGACTGATTCATACTGAACGTTAGGACTACAACTAAAAATTACTGCCACATCAATCATTTCACAACATTATCATCAGAAACTGAGACATACTGAATGTTTAGACTGAACCATACTGCGCCATACTCAAACGTTCCGACTGACGTCACAACATAACATCACAGAAGTTCGATGAGGTTCCTATACATATGATTGATGCGCCAGTGATGATTAGTTGTGGGTGAAATCGGTCAATATATATCAATGACTGATACGCTTATCATCCTCTGCACACAAAGCGATCTCTTCTTGCTCCAAGGAAAAACACTTGATGCTTTTCTGATCTAATCAATCGTTGATGGATATATTTTCGAGTAGAATTATGCAAGCAGGACTCATAATCTTCAGAAGTGATATGGACACCTACGACAGATTTCTTCACACCCTCGGCCTTTTTTGTCACTCCATCATTTATAATGATTTCATTGAACTCGTCCTCGTAATCTTCAACCCTTAGTTTTTTCTTCAGATCCTCTATATCATCTTCCTTGGGTAAAATGTTGGTGGCATATAATTTCGATCTCAATCCAAGATAGTCCGTCATTATAATACCGTTGTTTTCATCCTTCATCACCGCCAACACTCTTTTCTTTACTTGGGGAATATCAAAGATGTCAGCAGGAAAGTCTGATGTATCGAAGCGGGCGAGACAGTCTCTAGCCATTATTCCATATGGATCCTGATGAAATTCATAGATTAAACCATCAGTATCGATACAGAGGATATTACAATCTTTATCGAAAGCTTGAATTATATAATCATAATGAAAATCATAAATACTAGTCTTGGCCAAGTCGAGAATGGTCACTCCAACATATATTGGTCTATTCAAAACAATCTCGAATTTCTTGAGCTCCACCGCCACAGATTTATCAGTAAAGATTGTGCTCGATTTGAATTGTGGCTTGAAGATGTACGCTTCAGCACCATACCTCACAGACCATTCAGTCAAAAGTCGAACGTTCACTCTCTTCCTGATGTTCTCCATCGTTTTACTGAAAACTGCTTGAAAATATTTTTCTCAAACGCATTCTTCGCTTTTTTCCTGAATTTTGTATTCAGGTCAATATAGGGCTTGAGCCAAGCGGACTACTTAAATTTCACTACTCGATGGATTCTAGTTAAAATCAAACCATGTTTCAGTGTCCGGTAGTGGATAACATATCTTTCTGCGGAATGTAAGATCGCCATCAACTTTGTCGATTCATTGACCCTCAATGGAGGATTTCCAGTTTCGCGATTGATGTGGTGCGCACAAAACGGCATAGCATTATGGCGATCATGGAGATGTTGGGGATATTTTAAATAGACTTCGAGTTCGTAACCTGCATCGGCATCATCAGGAATAGAGGTGATATCGATGTCGGGATCAGTCCACTCGAAACCACCAAAAGATAGATGCTGACTCATTGCCAAATATCGAAATACATCAGATAGCTGTCTGGTTTTGTTGAATCATATGTTGGCATGAGCAGGTCTCTTCGCGCAAACTTGACTAAGTCCACCTCGGATTCCCTTCTCAACGAATAAAAACATATCAGGATCAGTTAGTTACTCTAATTCCTGTCTGGTATATTTCATCAAAGCATCCCACGTAAAACCTGGTAAAGTGATGTAGTGAGCTGGGTCGAGGCCATAGGTCTTGGCCCAAAAACATCAGCTTAAAGGCGAACGTCCGTCTCCATATACTTTTCGATGTACTCTCCTAAGTTGGTACAGATGAATTTTTCCCATACAAGTTTAGCTCCCAGATAGAGTCTTCGTGAGCAGGGTTTATCATTCAGCTTATTGAAGAATGCTTCGTAGGTGGCAGTGCAGTTTCTTCGAAACGTTCAAAGGAATCAATATAATCGTATGGTAATACCTTTCTTTGTCATCAACTTAAATTCGTCTTCGGGAGTATCAGGAAATTGTGCCTTTGAATTAGGGTAGTCATCTGAGTATGATGCCAATTCATCCAGCAGCGAGTTCAGGAAGCGAAAGCTTTCGATAAAACGGAACTGAATAGGACCGTTATCGATATGTTTGGTGAGGGATATATATTTTTCTTTGGTTACTGGCAGTTAATCGATTGTGCCTTCCATTCGGGTAGCAATATCTGTAATGATGAAGTGTGCGTCGTAACCGCTGAGATTATGAAAAATAACTGGAAAAATAGCTAGTGTTACAACTTTCGCTAGACCTCGATAATTGTTCATCGGTGATAGATGATTATGATCACGCACTCTCTTATCATCAGGACGGAAACGTAGTTCACAAATATGACAATGAGTCACCTTTCGGAAATCAGCTCCTTGTGCAGCAGTCATATCCATATCGTACGGGCACCAGAAGACCGATTCCATATCTTCTGCAAGCTGCTTCATTTCATCACCGAACCATTCCATGCAGTTGAGTCCTCGATATGAGCGATAAAAGGGCAACGAGTCATCATACGAACATTCAACGAAGTATCCGATAGCAGCAGGAGTGTGTAATTGATATTTTGCTCTGTCATGAATTTTATTCAGTATAATTTCAAGGTATGCATAAACAACAAACGGTACTTTTTCCTTATTTTTGAAATTTTTTAACTTGAGCTTATTCTTTCCGACTTCGGGCATTCTAAGTAGTGGCGGCAGCGGTCACATGAATTTCATTCCATTTTCTCTACTCAGCTGTTTACTTATCAGTCGAGAGAGATTTTCAATCCAGATATAATGATAGCAAGTCGGAGAATTATCGTATTGATCATTAATAGATTAACATGTCGCTCCTTCTTATCCTTAGTTAAGTAGGTTGGGAGAGTCACAAAGTCCTCACTCCTCTTTTCTAGTTGGAAATATGCTTCAGAATCATCGGAAACTGTATACCTTTCAATTTGAGGACTTCGGAGTAGTGGGGATATGACGAAGTTTGATTAGAATTATTCTCAATGGGATGTAAAGCTGAAGTAACGGCCCAAGCAAAACATGCTTGATCATCAATCTTGATATTGATGCAGGCTTTCTTCGTCATTATTGATTCAGGCAGCTTGATGTAGGAAGATCCAACTTGCGGTGTAAAGTTATCAATGTTGACGCCCAAATTCATGATCCTTTCAATGCCCAACCACTGTCACGTTCTTGAAACTCCTCAAGTTCTATCAGCATCGGCCTTGTAACTTTTTATTCGAACCATGAATCTAGGTTGGTATCTCGGTAAATTTGAGAATTTGCGGTTGTGAAATATGTATATTCGGTTTTTACCATATCAGCCTTTGCGAGTACGAATTCTCCGCAAAATACCATGTTAACTTTTACTGAATCAAATTTCTTTATGTATAAGATTATAGCTAGTCCCTGTTCGTATACGAGAATCGAACGCTGATTCGTTGTCATTCCAATGAACCCGATGTTTTGCTGTTTCCTTCACATCTTTGAGTCCTGCTCCTTTCTTCTGCTCGTATTTGGTCTGATTGCAGAGGGTCTTCACGTTTCGTATAGTCGCCTGCAGCTGTTGTTTTTCCCCAAAGTTGTGGCTTCTTTGAGAGCTCTATTGATACGACTTTTGGCTTTAGTACACTCACGGAGTCCATTGAGAGCAGATTTTTCGTCATGATTTGTTGAAATCAACCTCAAGATTGAGGTGATAACCTTGAGAATATCAGCAAAGTTCGGCATTTCAAACAATGGAGGAACGTTGAAAAACACGTAGGATCTCTATGAACACTTGATGAAGAATGAGGAAAGGGTAAAGATACAAATACCCAAAACCCTTGAGCAATTAAAATACGACTTATCGCTTCGACAACTGGAACAAGAATGAACTGACACCCAGGATTGAGAATAAATTGGTAGGACGGAAGACTGAACACTAACAGTGACACTTGATCAGATTGAAAATACAAGACTTTTAAATAATCTGACTACACTGTAAAAAACCTGATTATATTTTCATTTTCAGACTGTGGAAGGTTACCCAAAAAACATGTCAAGAAACGTTGTTCCTCCACAAAAAACCACATTCATTCAATATATAAATGAAACAATAATACAAGTAAATCAATCAGAAGAGCTAATGCTAATAGTTTCCAGGAAATTTCTTCATACATTTGAAAGCTGGAGATCTCAAATTCAATAGAGTTACACAAGAGAAGCATATCTTATAGCTATGAAGACTGGAAAAAAAGAATGAGGCAACTGGACAATTACTTAACTTATGCTTAGAACAACCAGATAAGATGTTAGATTATTTGACAGAGGCAATACCTGACGTGTAGTTCAAAAACTAATTTCAGCGAGCTACCAGGAATAAGCCGATAGAGTAATGATGTCACAGTGAAAATCCTTGAATCTAAGGAAAAATAGTCTTCAAGACATTAATCCCGCAACATCATGCAACAGAACCCTGTTTGTTTTATCCAGGAAATTTCTACACACATCTTGGAAATTGGAGATTTCAAAATCGCTAGAGCAACACAGAAGAAACATATTTTATAGCTCTGAAGACTGAAGAAAGAACAACAAACACTACAAATACTTAACTTATACTTAGAACAAAGTGACAGGGATAATACCTACCGAGTAGTTCAAGAACTAATTCGAGTGAAATACCGAGAATGAGTCGATAGAGTAAAAAAAATTTTAAACTAAGGAAAAATAGGATGAATATATTTTGTAAATACAAGATTTTAAACCCATTCTGGCAACGCTGTAAGACATACAAACGTGAGAAAAATACATTTTTCAGATAATAGTCGACTACCAATAGCGACAGTAACACAGATCCCTGCTTGTTTTATCGCGGTTATTTGCTTACATTATAAGTTGAGTATTTGTACTTCTTGTTGAGTACTTCAGGAATATTATTTCTACAACTACAATAATTCAAGTCTCAAGTCAATGCATTAGTCGATACTCGTTTGATGGAAGGATAACTTCTATGATTTTTTATGAATTGAATGAACGTTTATTAGTTCTCCACTATTGTGCTCAAGAAATTTCACCATCAACTAGGCTAGAAAAAAAAATTACTGAAACGTCTGACATATATCACACTATAGAATCCTAAACAATACCATTGACAAACATAAATTCATTAGTTTGAACTCATTACGACAATGATGGAAAACACATCAACGCAAGAAGCTAAAGTGAAAACAAAAAAGTTATTTACAACAGAGCTTGTTTCATTAATCGAAATAGTGTTACACTCGTAATTTCAAGGTTCCTGATTCGATTCCCAATTTCATGCATACTACACACTCAGACTTTTCATTTCCACGTTCTCCAGTTAATGTTGTCTTGTTAGAGTACTCGCTCGCTTCTGTATCTCACCCAATAACGAAGTTAGCTTCCTGGGCCCTTTTGGCATTGGAAAATGTTTCTTGACATCGAGACGAACCTATTGATATCAAAATTTTTTAAATCGATGTGGGAAATCTGAATTGATCTTTAGTTTTCTTCTATCTCCATTTTTACAAACCGGAAGCTCTTATTTTTTTATGATTCATAAAGATCCGAAACATCAACATACATATTTTTTCTATAAGCGGAAATGTTTTTTCTACTTCAGAAAGATGAGTTTGGAGGAGGGCAGGCCATCTGTTAGTCAATAGAGCGAATTAAGCAGTAGTGGTACTACACCGATTCGGGCGGCAAACGGACCTAACCTGCGTGTACGTAAGTCTACGTTGGGTTAGCTCATGATTTTAGGGGTCCAACCTAACCAACGTACGTACTAACCTAACCCTCCACGTACACGCTCGGTCAAACTTTTTTTTTAGGTTAGATCCCGCCGTTTGCCGTAGAATCGGTGTGGTACCACTACTGCTTAATTCGCTCTATTGACTAACATATGGCGTGCCCTCCTCCAAACTCTTTTTTCTGAAGTAGAAAAAACATTTCCGCTTATAAAAAAAATATATATCTATGTCGATGTTTCGGATCTTTATGAATCATAAAAAAATAAGAACTTCCGGTTTGTAAAAATGGAGATAGAAGAAAACTAATGCTCAATTCGGATTGCCCACATTGAGGAGAGTACAACTCTGCAATAAAATGGCAACTCCGGTTCCACTTCCGGTCTCTCCAATTTCGATAATTTTGGTATCAATAGGTTCGTTCCGATCTGAAGAAACATAATAAAGCATTTTCTGATGCCAAAAGGACCCAGGAAGCTAACTTCGTTATTGGATGAGATACAGAAGCGTGCGAGTACTCTAACAAGACAACTTCAACTGGAGAACGAGAAAATGAAAAGTCTGAGTGTGTAGTATGTATGAAATTGGGAATCGAACCAGGAACCTTGAAATTACGAGTAAACACTCCAACTGAGCTATTTCGATTAATGAACCAATCTCTGTTGTAAATAATTTTTGTGTTTTCACTGCAGCTTCTTGCGTTGATGTGTTTTCCAGCATTGTCGTAATGAGTTCAAACTAATGAATTTTCATACTTATTCCACATAATATTTTTGTCATTGGTATTGTTTAGAATTCTATAGTGTGATATATGTCAGACGTTCCACATTCAATTTTTTTCAAGCTTAGTTGATGGTGAAATTTCTTGAACACAACAGTGGTGAACTAATAAACGTTCATTTAATTCATAAAAAATCATAGCAGTTATCCTTTCATCGAACGACTATCGATTAATTCATTGAATTGAATTATTGTACTTGTAGAAATAATATTCCTGAAGTACTCAACAAAAAGTACAAATACTTAACTTATAATGTAAACAAATAACCGCGATAAAACAAGCAGGGATCTGTGTTACTGTAGCTATTGGTTGTCGACTATCATCTGAAAAATGTATTCTTCTCACGTTTGTTTGTTTCACAGCGTTGCCAGAATGAGTACCTTACCAAATATATTCAACCTATTTTTCCTTTTATTCAAGAATTTTTTCACTGTGACATCATTCTCGATATTTCACTGAAAATAGTTCTTGAACTACTCGTTAGGTATTATCCCTGTCACTTTGTTCTAAGTATAAGTTAAGTATTTGTACTGTTTGTTTTGTTCTTTTTCCAGTCTTCAAAGCTATAAGATATGCTTCTTTTGTGCTACTCTATCGATTTTGAAATCTCCAACTTCCAAGATGTGTGTGGAAATTTCCGTGATGAAACAAGCTGGGTTCTGTTGCATGACGTTGCACGAATAATGACTTGCCCTTTCAAACTTATCAAAGACTATTTTTCCTTAGATCTAAGGATTTCCACTGTGACATCATTGCTCTATCGGCTTATTCCTGGCAGCTCGCTGAAATTAGTTTTTGAACTACACGTCAGGTATTGCCTCTGTCAATTAATCCTACTTCCTATCGGGTTGTTCTAAGCATAAGTTAACTAATTGTTCTGTTGCCTCATTTTTTTTCCAGCCTTCAGAGCTAAAAAATATGTTTCTCTTGTGTAACTCTATTGAATTTGAAATATCCAACTTTCAAGATGTATGTAGAAATTTCCTGGAAACTTTTAGCATTAGCTCTTTTGATTGATTTACTTGTATTGTTGTTTCATTTATGCTCAAAAAGTTTAGGTTTTTACAGTGTTGTCAGATTGTATTTGAAAGTCTTGTATTTTCAAACTGATCAAGTGTCACTGTTAGCGTTCAGTCTTCTGTCCTACCAATCCATTCTCAGGAACACTTATTTGTCCTGCGTGTTTAGTTCATTCTTGTTCGAGTTGTCGGAGAGATAAGTCGTATTTTCATTGCTCCTTCAGTAAGCTCAAAAGTTTAAGGTATTTGTACCTTTACCCTTTCCTCATTCTTCATCAAGTGTTCATAGAGATCCTACGTGTTTTCCAGCGTTCCTTCATTATTTGAAATGTCAAACTTTGCTCATATTCTCAAGGTTATCACCTCAATCTTGAGGTTGATTTCAACAAATTATAACGATAAATCTGCTCTCAATGGACTCCGTGAGTGTACTAAAGCCAACAGACGTATCAAGAGATTGGGGGAAAAATAACAGCTGCAGGCGACTATACGAAACATGAAGACCCTCCGCAATCAGATCAAATACGAGCAGAAGAAAGGAGCAGGACTCAAAGATGTGAAGGAAACAGCAAAACATCGGGTTCATTGGAATGACACTGAATCAGCGTTCGATTCTCGTATACGAACAGGGACTATCTTCAATATTATACTCAAAGACGTTAAGCATTTCCTCACTGACTGTAAATCGCTATTCAAACGTAGAATCAATAACGTTCTAAAGAAATTGGATTCAGTTAACATGGTATTTTGCTGACAATTTGTACTCGCAAAGGCTGATATGGTAAAAACCGAATATAAATATTTTACAAACGCAAATTCTCCAATTTACCGAGATACCAACCTGGATTCATCGTTCGAAGAAACCGTTACAAGGCCGATACTGATATAACTTGAGGAGTTTCAAGAAAGTGACGTGACAGTGGTTGGGCATTGAAAAGGATCATGAATTTGGGCATCAACATTAATAAATTTACACCGCAAATTGGATCTTCCTAGATCAAGCTGCCTGAATCAATAATGAGGGAGAAAGCCTGCATCAATATCAAGAATGATGATCAGCATGTTTTGCTTTGGTCGTTACCTCAGCTTCATATCCCATTGAGAATAATTCTAACCAAACATCGTCATATCCCCACTACTCAAATTGGAAGGTGTACAGTTTCCTATGACTCTGAAACGGATTCCCAACTTTGAGAAACAAAACTCCTTGTCGATAAACGTCTATATTCTAGAAAAGAGGAATAAGGACTTTGTAACTCTATCAACCTACTCAACTAAGGATAGGTAGTGGCGACATGTAAAATCTCTTAACCAATACGATAATTCTCCGACTTGCTATCATTATGTCTGGATTAAAAATCTCTCTCGACTGTTAAGTAAACACCTGAGTAGAGAAAATGGGATAAAATTCATATGTGACCGCTGCCTCCACTACTTCAGATAATAATAATGATAATTTATTTACTCTCTAGGAGAGTTTTACATGTTTACAATTATATTTTGTAGTAAATAAACAAAGGGTTCCATTATAACCGTCGGGTTGTGCAAGGAAGGTGATTTTCTGCTTACAGTACAGTACAAATTTTTGACCCTTTAGATCTACTGAGTCCTTGCATCATGATAGCTAAAATGATGATAAAATCTTTACGGATGAAAAAATTAACTTGGGACGAATCATTATCGTCCGATTCAGAATCAAAATGGAGATATTTTAAGGTTCATCTTGCAAAACTTAATGATTTGAAAATACCTCGATGTATCCTTGGATTAAATACCAATCGAGTGGAAATTCATGGATTCGCAGATGCCTCAATCGAAGCTTACGGAACTTGCGCATATCTTCGAAGCATTGACGACGGGAATATTCTGGTACGTCTTTTATATTCATAGAGTAAAGTGGCTCCAGTGAAAATTGTATCTATTCCGAGATTAGAACTCTGCGCGGCGCTAGATCTATCTAAAATAATAAACAAACTTAAAACGTCAATAACACTAACTGTGGATGAATATTTTCTCTGGAGTGACTCAACAATATGTCTTTGCTGGATAAATACATCACCTCATGAACTGCAAACATTTGTGGGAAATAGGGTTTCAAAAATTCATGCGCTAACAGATATACAAATATGGCATCATGTGAGATCAGGCTATAACCCTGCCAGCAGGAGGGGGGTCACTTGGGGCAGGTAATTTTCCCCCGGATTCTGTTTTTTTTTTATACTTGAGGCGCAGGCCAATTTCCCCAGATTCTACGACTTTTTAAAAGGGTGAAAAATGGCAACAGCGCATGTGAGTGGCAACGTTGACGGGTCGATTGGTGACGGAATGTATACTTCAACGATCGTTGGCGGGTCGTAGACTTCAAAGACACGGTTGGTGGAGAGCCGAAGACTTCAAAGATATGGTTGGCGGTGATGGGATGGGCCATGGTTCATGACGGGGTGTTCGCAGACTTACACGGTCTGGTCCAGGACGGGGTGCAAAGACACCGCTAAGCGGCCCGTGCTGGGATTTTGGTTGGCATGTTGGGTGCAAAGGGCTATGTTGAATGTGGGCGCGGAAGATAAGGGTTGGTCTGACTTGTTGCAGACGGTCACATTTGGGTTGAGTTGGGTTGGTCTGGTATGTTGGATGCAGATGGCCGAATTGACATGTTGGAGACGACCATGGATGTGCGCGTGGGGGAAGAATTCTAGTCCGACGACAATGTTGGCTGGTCGGTGGCTCGAGGGGACGGTGGAAGTGGGAGGGTGAACGGGTTGACCCACCGTGATGGAATCCTGATCGTTTGTTGTATTAGTCCGTGGCTGTGGACCCGTGGGAAAATGCGGGGGTTGGTCCTGCTAGTGGGGTGTGGATGCGAGGGTTGGGCCTGAAATTTGGGGGTTGGTCTGGTATGCTGGAGACGACCATGGATCGTTCATTTTCAACAATCAGTACGCTGTTTTGGGTCATAATATCATTGCTGAATAAATATTAGTTGAGACGCTGATAAATACGTAGTTTACCATTTTGATTACTCTGAACGTCATTCAGACCTATAGGGAGCGATATGACACATACTGCTCGTTAGTATGGCGCAGTATGACACATACTGCTCGTTAGTATGGCGCAGTATGACACATATCGCTCGTTAGTATGGCGCAGTATGACACATACCGCTCGTTAGTATGACGCAGAATTGTGTATCGAAAACGACAGACTTCAAAGATATGTTTGGCGGCGACAGATCGCTTTTACTGGTGTTCCAGGGCCGGAAGCCTCCTTCAACGACCGAAAGTCGGGTGTTAGACCGTGGAAAAATTCGGGGGTTGGTCCTGCCAGTGGGGTGCGGATGCAAGGTCCTAAAATTCGGGGATTGGTCCTGCTAGTGGGGTACAGGGTTGGCCCTGCCAGTGGAGTGCGGATGCGAGGGTTGGGCCTGAAATTTGGAGGGGTTGGCCCACCTCGTAGGAGCTCCTTTCAGACAAGAGAGAGAGAGAGATACAAGAGTGTACGGAGCGTAAAGATATACAGGGTGTTTCAGTGGCAGCTAACAGAAAAAAACATGGCCGACATCATTTGAGAAAAAAACATGGCCGCCTGTCATCGGAAAAAACATGGCCGACGGTCATTGGTAGAAAAAAACATGGCCGCTTTGTAAGAAGAAAACATGGCCGCTTTGTAAGAGAAAAAATCATGGTTGACTGTCATTGGAAAGAAAAAACAAAAATCAAATATACATAGTGGTTCGAATTAAAAAATTAAACACTTATACGGGGATATTGACAAAAAAAAAAACATGGCCGACATCATTCGTTGAAAAAAACATGGCCGTCTGTTATTGAAAAAAACATGGCCGCCTGTTGCAGGGAAAAAACAACCACCCCTCATTGGAAAGAAAATGAACATGGTTGACAGTCATTGGAAAGAAAAAACAAAAATCAAATATACAGAGTGGCTCAAATTACCATGAAATACATAAATTCATATACATTTTGTATACAGGGTGTACAAAAAAAGTCGATGTCTCCGATTCAGCTGAGTTTCAACGAGGCAATGTGAATCGATGTACTTGAGCCATTTTGGTAATTGAAAATCGATATGAAAAATAAAAAATCTAGTTTCTGTCCTATCATATCATCTAAATTCATCAAGCTCCGCCCTCCAACTTTATCGTAAAACAATAAATCACTATTTGAATGCCTTAAATTACATGAAATTACAAAACTGATACTCAATTCGTATTGGTCGCATCGAGAAGAAACCAAATTCATCAAAAACAATAAATGTTAAAATTGAGGTTTGGAACCCACGACCGCCAGATCTCCAAAACTCGATTTCGATTATTTTGGTATCATTGGATTCGTATCGATGTCAAGATGCATGATTAAACATTTTCCGGTGTCAAAAAGGCAGTAGGGGCTAACTTCGTTATTATTGGGAGCACAACGTCCTAGGCCTCTTCGACATTGGAAAATGTATTCTAACCCACTACTTCATGATTTAGCCGCTGGTGTCACTGGGGGCGCTAGTGTCCGGGTCGGCGGCCATTGTGGGTGACGTGTTATTGGTCAGTGGGGTGGAGACGACCATAGTGGAGGTGGAGCGTAGGGTAGGCACGCTATTGGTGGGTGCAGACGGCCATATTCGGGTTGGGTTGAGTTGGTCTGACATGCTATTGGTTAAACCGCGGTATGATGGGTGCAGACCGCCATGTTGGAGGTGGACGGGCGTTGAGTAGGGCTGATTGCAGACGGCCATGTTGGATGTGGGTGCGGAGGTTGGGTAGGCATGCTATTGGGTGGATTCAACATGAATGTCACTTGTTGTCGAGTTAAAACATAAATGTCGACGTTTCGGATCTATCCGAATCGTCGAAAAATAAGCACTTCCGGTCTGTAAAAATAGAGATAGAAGAAAACTGATGCTCAATTTGGATAGGCCACATCGAACAGAGTCCAAATCCATCAACATCTCATAAACCGGAAGTGACCACTGATTTCGATGCGATAAGGGAAATTTCGGTGTCAATGGATTCTTCTCGATGCCAAGAATCATAATTACGTATTTTCTGATGACAAAAGGGCACTAGGAGCTAACTTCGTTATGGGGTGAGATACAAAAGGGTGCGAGTACTCTATCAAGACAACTGTGACTGAAAAACATGAATATGGAAAGTTTGCATGTATATCATGCGAAGTTCAACAAAAAATGGAAATGTCGAAACCTGGGTTCGAACCAGGGACCGCCAGATCTTCAGTCTATCGCTCTTCCAACTGAGCTTTTTCGACCAATGAAACAATTTCTTGAAAATCACTATGAGTACCTCGACATGGTCGAGAAAACAAGCATCCATGGTGTCACATAGGCTGATATCGTCTTCGTAAAGGAGGAACATGAATATATATTTTGAAGACAGGATGTATAAAAATAAAGTCAACGGCACCGATTTCACATATTTATCAAAAAGCAGAAGGAAATATAATAGCCATCGATGACTCTACATTCACGGATTTACACAGCCGAAACAGATACATGCTACAGATATCTGATAAAACGGAGATCAATGCTGTATTCCAAACGAACACAGGAGCCAACTATTGGTTAGTTAATAGCCAATCTTACATTAAATTAAATAATACCCCAAATGACATTCAAAGTAGAAGGCGAATAAGTGACATTTTCCGAGGCGTACCGAATGACATCACAACGGTCTTCAGATACATCGATGGACATTTATAATTATTTCGTCGAGATACATATTACAAGTATAACGAATTCACCCGGAAAGTCTCAGCAGGGCAATTCAACTGGAATTTATTTGATATACCATGCCCCGCCGAAGGACTTCTACAGCAATTGAAGACTCTACTATCGAAAATTATATCTGTTTATGATGATAAATAAATATGTTATTTGTACATCTGTTTTTCACCCAATTCAACCCAACGAACCCAACCCAATCCAATCCAACCCAACCCAAATATGGGTATAAATAACCTCGAACCTCTGTTGAAAGAGTGATGTCACTGTGACGTCAGTCCTCATGTTGATGTTATGCGGAAAAACCTACACAAACACACCGTTTTCCATGGCCAACCCCCGGAGGAAGTCTTACAAAAGACTGAAGGTGTGCATGGCCTCGTTATGAAGGTTTAAACCTTCGGAATCCCCACTTGTTATCGTTGTTTAGGACGAATCTTAAATATCGATAACTGATAGGCCTACCATTTGGAACAATAAAGATGATGGAGGAAACACTTGATGGAAAATTTTGCCTCTTTTCTATTCCAACAGCACGAATACAGGCTTCCAAGTTAATGGAGGTGATTCATTAATTCGTTGAAATTTTCGACAGCACGAACTACGGTCTTTTTATTTAATGAAGACGGTTCATCAATTCATCGAAATTGAGAGACTTTTCAACAATTATGGATGTCATCCAACATATTCACTGATTTTGTTCACCTCTCTGAGCAGATTGTCATCATCCATCTCAAACTGTGTTTGTGGTAACAAAGTTTGTGAAAATTGACCACACACATTACAAATTCTTATTAATGTTTCATACCCAAAAGGTACAGAGCTGTGATCGGAGAGAAACTGTCTTTTTAGGGGTCTTGGTTCTTGGACCTTGGACCTTTGCCCTTAGGCATCTGAACCGACGTTATCTCCAAACAGAAAGTTTCCTTATTGAGTCCTGTGGAATTTGATTGATATATGGCAGAAATTCTCTGCCACACATCATCAATTGTCACCTCCGATGCAGGCTTGAAACGCATCCACCCTAGCCCTCTGACAAAATCCTTGGAACAGAAAGTGAAACCAATCTGATCGGTTGGCTCCACTCCCTCCGTTCCTTTGAGAATAATTTGGGTGAGTGCATCCCTCACCCACCCCATAGGCTCCGCACCCTTGGGTATATTCGCAATTTTGAACTCCACAGTTCTACCCTGGAGTCCAAAACGTCGAATTTTTCTAACATTATCTTTTACAATGTTGAATTTTTGCACTGTAGACATTACAAAAATTTTTGTTCACCACAAGACAGGTCTGAACTGTACAATGATCTGGAACAAACAGACTGAAATCAGCAGTGCAATGTATAAAGTAAAACGGTAGACCGGAGGACTGAACGGTTTCATTTTCCCAAAAAGGCCCCCGATTTTATCAAAATGTGTGCTTTACTCCCATAAGAATACATGTAAAAGTAGTGCATATGAAGTACTTCTGTACAAAACCAACTATGAATGAGTGACTATGGATTATTGCTTGTAAATTTCCGCTATAACATAAGATTACAAAGTATGGCAGTTCGCGTAATATGAACACTGAAAGAAAGACTCTACATGTACTTTAGTTTGCAAGGCACCTACAATTGGGTGAAAATATTATCTGAAATAATCGCCTCCTACAATGATACTGTGCATCGAACGACCGGCTTCAACCCATTTGATATTTTGTATGCACCGGTCGACATCAGAATCGTTTTATAGTTTATAAGATCTTGATCGGTGAAATTTGTTGGCTGGTTTTCAGTCAGAAGTCTCTTCAAGCCCTCAGTCAGTTCGTAGGTGTTTTGACCCAGTTTCAACGTATTGCCTTCAATATCTATGGGTTTTTTTTCTATGAGCCATATCGTCCCATCCATATTGATGCCATAACAGTCAGGTTCAGGAAATAGTACGCTTCGAAAGTCTCCATACCACTGACATTCACTATCACATCAATCATGTTCATAGAAAAACAGTTGGTGTTTCATAGTAACATTAAACCTGTACACATCTGTGTACCCCAGATTGAGCTAGGGTATTCAGCTTTGGCCTCGCATCGTACAGAGCCATACTAACGAGCAGTATGTGCCATACTGCGCCATACTAACGAGCGGTATGTGTCATACTGCGCCATACTAACGAACGGTATGCCTTCAAAGACACCACTGATGGCGGGCCGTAGACTTCAAAGACACGGTTGGCTCCGCCAACGTTTTGACGCGAGTACATCGGAATGGATCAATAATACGTATAGAACATTGAATTTTCACTTTTCAGAGTATGCGAACGAGGTTGTGCTCCCAATAATAACGAAATTAGCCCCTACTGCCTTTTTGACACCGAAAAATGTTTAATCATGCATCTTGACATCGATACGAATCCAATGATACCAAAATTATCGAAATCGAGTTTTGGAGATCGAAACCTCAATTTCAATATTTCTTATTTTAGATGAATTTGGTTTCTTCTCGATGCGACCAATACGAATTGAGTATTGGTTTTGTAATTTCATGTGATTTAAGGCATTCAAATAGTGATTTATTGTTTTACGATAAAGTTGGAGGGCGGAGCTTGATGAATTTAGATTATATGGGTGTTCTCCTTTCATTTGACACCCCACTTGCTATGATAGGACAGAAACTAGATTTTTTATTTTTCATATCGATTTTCAATTACCAAAATGGCTCAAGTACATCGATTCACATTGCCTCGTTGAAACTCAGCTGAATCGGAGACATCGACTTTTTTTGTACACCCTGTATACAAAATGTATATGAATTTATGTATTTCATGGTAATTTGAGCCACTCTGTATATTTGATTTTTTTTTTCCAATGACTGCCAACCATTTTCATTTTCCTTCCAATGAGAAGTGGTTATGTTTTTTCTCTGCAACAGGCGGCCATGTTTTTTTCAATAACAGAGGGCCATGTTTTTTTCAACGAATGATGTCGGCCATGTGTTTTTTTCTCTTCGCTGTCAATGAGTCTTTTTTTTTTTTTCTTTCCAAAATAACCATTTTTTTTTCAAAGCGGCCATTTTTTTTCTTCAAAGCGCCATGTTTTTTTCTACCAATACAGTCGGCCATGTTTTTTTGTTTCTTTCAATGACCGTCGGCCATGTTTTTTCCGATGACAGGCGGTCATGTTTTTTTCTCAAATGATGTGGGCCATGTTTTTTTCTCTTAGCTGCCACTGAAACACGCTGTATATCTTTACGCTCCGCACACTCTTATATCTCTCTCTCTATCTCTCTCTTGTCCGAAAGGAGCTCCTACGAGGTGGGCCAACCCCCCCAAATTTCAGGCCCAACCCTCGCATCCGCACTCCACTGGCAGGGCCAACCCTGTACTCCACCCCCAGGACCAATCCCCGAATTTTAGGACCTTGCATCCGCACCCCACTGGCAGGACCAACCCCCGAATTTTTCCACGGTCCAACACCCGACTTTCGGTCGTTGAAGGAGGCTTCCGGCCCTGGGACACCGGTGAAAGCGATCCGTCGCCGCCAACCATATCTTTGAAGTCTGTCGTTTTCGATACACAATACTGCGCCATACTAACGAGCGGTATGTGTCATACTGCGCCATACTAACAAGCGATATGTGTCATGCTGCGCCATACTAACGAGCAGTATGTGTCATATCGCTCCCTATAGGTCTAAATGACGTTCAGAGTAATCAAAATGGTAAACTACGTATTTATCAGCGTCTCAACTAATATTTATTCAGCAATGATATTATGACTCAAAACAGCGTACTGAGTGTTGACAATGAACGATCCATGGTCGTCTCCAGCATACCAAACCAACCCCCAAGTTGCAGGCTCAACCCTCGCATCCACACCCCACTAGCAGGACCAACCCCCGCATTTTCCCACGGGTCCACAGCCACGGACTAATACAACAAACGATCAGGATTCCATCACGGTGGGTCAACCCGTTTACCCTCCCACTTCCACCGTCCCCTCGAGCCACCGACCATCCAACATTGTCGTCTGACTAGAATTCTTTCCCCACGCGCACATCCATGGCCGTCTCCAACATGTCAATTCGGCCATCTGCATCCAGCATACCAGACCAACCCAACTCAACCCAAATGTGACCGTCTGCACCATGTCAGACCAACCCCTATCTTCCGCGCCCACATTCAACATAGCCCTTTGCACCCAACATGCCAACCAAAATCCCAGCACGGGCCGCTTAGCGGTGTCTTTGCAGCCCGTCCTGGACCAGACCGTGTAAGTCTGCGGCCACCCCATCATGAACCATGGCCCATCCCATCACCGCCAACCATATCTTTGAAGTCTTCGGCCCTCCACCAACCGTGTCTTTGATGTCTACCACCCGCCAACGATCGTTGAAGTATACATTCTGTCACCAATCGACCCGCCAACGTTGCCACTGACATGCGCTGTTGCCATTTTTCACCCTTTTAAAAAGTCGTAGAATCTGGGGAAATTGGCCTGCGCCTCGAGTATAAAAAATACCCAGAATCTGGGGGAAAATTACCTGCCCCAAGTGACCCCCCTCCTGCTCCTTCCGATTTGTTATATCGTGGGGTAGACCACAGATATCTTGAAAAGACGAAGTTATGGTGGGTGGGACCATCATGGTTATCTCAAGGTCGTGATACTTGGCCTGTATCTACTTTTCAAGTGCCGGCAGAGGTACCAGAGATGAAGACAAATATTTTTATTTTGAAAATTGAACATAATGAATTGTTCCCATTCTACAAATTTTCCTCATTACAAAGGGCAAAAAGGGTACTTGGTTACTGTTTTCGATTCATAAATAATTGTAAACTCAAGGTTAAGACAAGAGGTCCCTTAACAGTCAATGAACTGGAATGTTCTTCAAACGTTCTGGTACGAAATCACAGCAAGAAAGCTTTCCTGCAGAATTGCTTAAAATAGAAAATAATAAATCTCCTAAATCTACAAGCATCTTCAGTTTGAACCCATTCATTGATTCATTCGAAATCTTACGAGTCGGGGGTAGGTTACAACTTTCTCCATATTCTTATAAAAAGAAGCATCCTGCTCTTTTGTCAGGAAAACACCATTTTACAAAATTAATTTTCTCAAGTGCACATCAAGGTCTTCTTCATGCAGGAGCACAGTTAATTTTGAGTTCCATACGAAATAAATATTGGCCACTAGGTGGTAGAAATTTAGCACGGAAGACGGTGCACGAATGCGTAAGGTGTTTTAGGTTCAATAATCAACAAGCTCCTTTTATGGGTGCTCTACCTACAGCTCGCGTATCACCTTCTTCCTCGTTTCAAACTATAGGCATAGATTATGCAGGGCCATTTTTATGTAAGGACAAACTCGGTAGGGGTAGCAAAACATTGAAATGTTACATAGCATTATTCATCTGTTTTGCTACCAAGGCAGATCACTTAGAACTAGGAAGTGCTCTAATAACCTAAGCATTTTTTGCAGCATTTCGTCGTTGCATAGCTCGACGAGGAAAACCTTCTGATATTTTTTCAGATAACGGTACCAATTTTATTGGAGCGAATAATGAGTTAAAGGAACTGGGAGAATTTCTGAACATTCATTCTACCCATATTACGGAAAAAATTGCAAACCACGGGGTTAACTGGCATTTCATACCAGCTTATTCGCCTCATTTTGGGGGAATTTGGGAAGCAGGAGTTAAATCTTGTAAATAACACTTGAAAAGAGTTTTGGGTAATGCTCCGTTAACGTTCGAACATTTTTATACAGTTCTTACAGAGATTGAAGCTGTTCTCAATTCGAGACCCCTTACTCCCATCTCTTCCGATCCCAATGATTTCACTCTTCACTCTTTACCAGATACTGACTTGACGTCAATCAAGGAATCTCGTCTATCCTATGTTCAACGCATTCAACAATTAAAACAACATTTCTGGTTGCGGTGGTCTCAAGAGTACATCGCAGAGCTACAAACAAGAACGAAATGGCGAGACAATCACCATGTCTCAAAACCAGGGGCGTTAGTTCTGATCAAGGATGATCGAGCACCACCTTTGAAATGGTTACTGGGAAGGATAACCACACTTCTACCCGGCATCGATGGTACAGCGAGAGTGGCGACAATCAACACTACACAAGGTCTCCTCAAGCGAGCTTTCTCCAAAATTCGCCCTCTTTCAATTGAAAGATCAATCCTTTCAAGGTGGGGCGCATATATGAGATGATCGTTAATGAGTTCAATTATTATTTAGAATCTAAGAGACTTGTGTTTTTGACGTCAAGAAAACTGCCAACAATTTTGGTTTATGTAAAGTTACAGTCCACATTAAAATAATTCAAAAGCAAGAATACAACTATCAATCCTTAACATGTTACCTATTTGGAAGACAAAAAAATTTCATTCGAGGTTGATTATTGTGTGAAGAGTCTGCCTGTCAATTGTTTGAGTATATTTTTTGAAAATATTTTTGATTATTTGTTTTGAGTTCATTTCTTTTATGTATGTTCTATAGTTATTAGGGAGGTATTATAAAAAATTTGTATTGGATAGACCAAGGATCTCTGACCTATTGATTTTTTAATTTTGTCTGTAGGTACATTTTGTTTAGTTCTTGTTTCATAGCGATGTTAAATTTTTTAATATAATGTTTATTTTTGTATAGATATATTATAGCATTATACACGTACATTTGTATAGGGTCAAATATTTTTGTTTCATAGTGAAGGTCATCTGAAGGATAAGAAACTTCTTTCGAGTACATTATTTTAATATTTTTTTTTGCCGGTGCTGTGAGATGAGAGTTGTTTCAGACTTGTTTTCTAAGTTTTTCCCATGAAACATCAGTATATACAATAGCTGTGTCATCCGCAAAGCTGATGATTTGCCGGTGGTGTGAGATGAGAGTAAGTTATTTATGTACAGGGAAAAGAGTAATGGTCCCAAAACTGTTCCTTGTGGGACACCAAATGTATGGTTGCTATAGTTGCCTTGTGGTCTGTTATGTTTGTATCTAGAGTTCAAAAATATATGGTCAATACAGCTAGATGAACTATTTTGTACTTACGTGTGTTTATTTATTAGGGATATGAAATTGTTCTCACTCATTGAATCGAGGTACTTAGATATATTTTCATTTTCATTGCGTATATCCAAATTCACATCTCCAATAACAATATGGTTTTCTAAATTTTAATTTTTTGTGTGTTGCAGGTAGATGTTTCGTTTTTTATTTGAACTGCTTCATTCAGACCTATATCAATTACTTTAACTCACAAAGTTGATGTTGTTTTTCAAATCCATCATTTTTGTTCACATCACCTCCACTAAATATGAGATGTTTGGTAACTGGTGGAAATTCAGGTCACAATAATTGAAAGTTCAAATGATAATTGACTCAGTTGTATATTCAAGTCGTCGAAATTTTTGGAGATACTTCTTATATTCTGGTGAAATATTTTGAATTTATTTTTTTCTCTATTTGTGCCAAGTACATTACTGATTTCATTTACAGAGTTAAGTTCAGTTGTGGGAAATGGGGTGTATTCTATATATCTGATAAACTGATCCATTATTTAGTTTTATACAAACGTGTTCATATATATTCATACGAACCTATATGTAATACAGCAACAATCAATTTGTTGGATACGATATGTTCTAGATATTTTTTTGGTGCCTTCAGGATTTTTCTGGTGTGTAGAAGGCACTTCTGCGTTAGGAGTTGATAAAAGAGGTTTTGGTTGTTTCTTGTTCTCTTCCGGTGTTTTTTCCAATAAATATGTTCTCGGGGTTTGTACAAATTTTTCTTGTTGTTGGTTTTTGAGGTTATCTTGGTCCAACTTCTCGGCTTGTATTAGTAGTGGTTGGATTGGTGTTGAGACTATTGGTATTTCTTTGGGAGTTTGCTTCACGGTATATTAGTTCATCTAGGGTGAAGACGCCCAACTAATTTATTGTTCCTAATGAAATAGTTTCTGTTTTTCTGTCGTTCTATTTCCAAGTGTTTTTTCAGTATTCGATATTCCTCTCGCTGGCGGGGTGTTAGGTCATGTGATATAGTTATATGTGTTTCTTTCAAGTTTCTACAGTTTATTAGTATCTTTTTTTTCTTCAAAAGATGTCAATTAAATTTTTAATGGGGTATCTGGGTTTTTCCCTAGGCGAAGAGAAAGTTGTTGATGTCAGTTTTATTACATCAATCTCTAATAATTCTTTCAATATGTTGCACATCGAATCGACTGTTAATTCGTTTGTATTCCATCCATATACATATTATTCCGTTTCTTATCTCTTTCCAGTGTTTCGTTTTTTTCTTTCAGAAACTCGATTTTTCGTTCCAGTTGTTCCATTTTGTATTTGAAATTTTCAAATTTCAATAAAATAGTTGCCTCAGATGCCCTGATAGAGTTTTTCAATTCAATTTTGCTGTTTTTAATTCATCTAATATTAATTGGGCCGATGTCTCACTCATTATTATAAGAAATACACTAATTTTTATATTATCTACAGGACACTTGTTCTATGTGTACAGTTTTTCATCCACGTTCTAAATGTTTTATTAATATTGGGTTGGATCGTTTTTTATTCCACTGTTGATTTCACTATGTTTCCCACTGATTACACACACTACTCGAATGGTTTTATATCGTTGATTATTAGTAATTAATTTGCGGAGCGGCACTTAATTTGCGGAGTGTCTGTTCTTTATGAAATCTAAGCAATATCCCAAGATACATTATATAAACATATTGGTCATTGCGAAAAAATTAATGAAACTGCCATTAGGATGCCCGAAGTCGGAAAAAATATGCTCAAGTTGAAAAAATTCAAAAATAAGGAAAAAGTATCGTTTGTTGTTCATGAGGACCTCGAAAGTATACTGAATAAAATTCATGACCGAGCAAAATATCAATTACACACTCCTGCTGCTATCGGATACTTCGTTAAATGTTCGTATGATGACTCGTTGTCCTTTTATCGCTCATATCGAGGAATGTTTCGCTGATGAAATGGAGCAGCTTGCACATGATATGGAAACGGTCTTCTGGTGCCCGAACGATATGGATATGACTGCTGCACAAGAAACTGATTTCCGGAAGGTGACTCATTTTCATATTTGTGAACTTCCTTTCCTAGCTGATGATAAGAAATTGCGTGTTCATAATCACCTATTGTTGATGAACAATTATCGAGGTCCAGCTCACGAAAGTTGTAACATCTGTAACATCCGCTATCAAGTTAGTCATATTGTTCCAGTTGTTTTTCATCATCTCAATGGTATCGACGAACACTTCATCATTACAGACATTGCTACCCGAATGAAAGGCACAATCGATTTACTGCCAGTAACCAAAGAAAAATATATATCCTTCACCAAACATATCGATGACTGTCCTATTCAGTTCCGTTTCAACGATATCTTCCGCTTCCTGAACCCGCCGCTGGATGAATTAGCATCATACTTAGATGAATACCCTAATTTAAAGGCGCAATTTCCTGTTACTCCCGAAGACGAATTTCAGTTGATGACCAAGAAAGGTATTATGCCATACGATTATTTTGAACGTTTCGTAGAAACTGCACTTCTACCTATCGAAGCGTTCTTCAATGAGCTGAATGATAAGCCCTGCCCACGAAGACTCTATCTGGGAGCTAAACTTGTATGGAAAACATTCAGCTGTACCAACGTGGGAGAGTACATCGATAACTATATGGAGACGGCCTTTAAGCTGATGTTTTTGAGCAGTTCAGAAGTAGCTCTCACAAGACCTATGGCCTCGACCCAGTTCACTACTTCACTTTACCAGGTTTTACGTGGGATGCTATGCTGAAACATACCGGACAGGAATTAGAGTTACTAACTGATCCTGATATGTTTTTATTCGTTGAGAAGGGAATCCGAGGTGGACTTAGTCAAGTTTGTATGGAGAGATGTGCTCATGCCAACAACAAGTATATGCCAACATATTATTCAACAAAACCAGACAGCTATCTAATGTATTTCGATATTAATAATCAATACGGTTTGGCAATGAGTCAGCATCTACCTTTTGGTGGTTTCGAGTGGACTGATCCCAACATCAATGTCACCTCTATTCCTGATGATGCCGAGGAAGGTTACATGCCCGAAGTATATTTAGAATATCCTAACATCTCCATGATCGCCATAATGATATGCCGTTTTGTGCGCAACACATCCATCCCAAAACTGGAAATCCTCCAGTGAGGGTCAATGAACCGACAAAGTTGATGGCGACCTTACATTCCAAGGAAAGATATGTTATCCATTACCGGACACTGAAACAAGCATTGAAACATGGTCTAATTTTAACTTGAATCCATCGAGTACTGAAATTTAAGCAGTCCGCTTGGCTCAAGCCCTATATTGACCTGAATACAGAATTGAGGAAAAAAGCGAAGAATGCGTTTGAGAAAAATCTTTTCAAACTCATGAACAATGCAGTTTTCGGTAAAACGATGGAGAACATCAGGAAGAGACTGAACGTTCGACTTTTGACTGAATGGTCTGGGAGATACAGCGTACATCTCCAAGCCACAATTCAAATCTAGCACAATCTTTAATGATAATTTGGTGGCGGTGGAGCTCAAGAAACTCGAGATTGTTTTGAATAAAACAATATATGTTGAAATGACCATTCTCGACTTGGCTAACTTTACTATATATGATTTTCATTACGATTATAAAATTCAAGCTTTCGTTAAATATTGTAATTTCCTCTATACCGATACTGATGGATTAATTTATGAATTTCATCAGGATCCATACGAAATAATGGCTAGAGACTGTCACGCCCACTTCGATACATTAGACTATCTTGCTGACATCTTCAATATTCTGCAAGTGAACAAAAAAGTGTTGGGGGTGATGAAGGATGGAAACAACGGTATTATAATGACGGACTATGTTGGATTGAGATCGAAATTATATGTCACCAAAATTTTACCCAAGGAAGATAATATAGAGGATCTGAAAAAAAACTAAGGGATGAGGATTACGAGGAGGACGAATTCAATGAAATCATTCTAAATTATGGAGTGACAAAAAAGGCCAAGGGTGTGAAGAAATATGTCTTAGGTGCCCATAGCACCTTCGAAGATTATGAGTCCTGCTTACATAATTCTACTCGAAAACGTATCCGTCAACGATAGATTAGATCTGAAAAGCATCAATTGTTTTCCTTGGAGCAAGAAAAGATCGCTTCGTGTTAAGAGGGTGATAAGCGTATATCATACTCTTCCATTGTGACATTACTCCATCCAGGATCGGTCATTGATGGATATCGACTGTTTTCTCGGAGGGTCACAGGAGTGGAGTATCAGAGTCCCAAGAACACCTCATATTATCAACTTTTGTTATATTTACCATTATTATTATTACTATGAATATTTTTATATTTCAATAAAGATGTGTATACAAAATGTTTTTATTTCTTCACCTCCTACCTAGTATAGTGTTTAAGTATAAACTCTCTGTCAATCACGAAAGTGTCTTGACCCAATTTCAATGTATTATCTTCAATGACTATGGATTCTTTCTCTATGCAAAATTTCAAACCATTCATAGTGATACCATAACAGACGGGTTCAGGTAGTAGTAGTATGGACATGTTGACGTTTCATTCATAACTAACCATATTTATAGGAACACAGGGGTACACAGACACAGGGGTACACCGTGGAACGTCGCGGAACGTCATCACCCCATCGAACTTCTGTTCTATATAACTGAGTGATGTCATCGTTGTGACGTCAGTCAGAACATTTGAGTATGGCGCAGTATGGTGTAGTATGGTCCAGTCCAAACGTTCAGTAAATGAGGCTATATGAGGGTATTTCTATAAACACGATTGATGTGGCAGTAATTGTTAGTTGTAGTCTAAACGTTCAGTATGAATCAGTCTATGATAAATAGGGGGTTACCAGTTTTCAACGCATGCTCAGGCGTTTTCCACAGACGTTTTTGATGTATGTCGTGTTTTGTCGTTTTTTCAATACACAATCTAAAGTTTTTCCATGCAAGTTCAGACTTTTTGACGTTTAAATCACACGTTCAGACGATTTCCACAAACGTTTAGACGTTCTTAACGTCTTAGTCACTCGATTCAATGTATTTCATAGACGTTCAGTAGTTTTCAACGTATTACAACACACGATCTAACGTTTTTCCTCCCAACGTTTATACGTTCTCAACGCACGCTTAGAAGTTTTGACGTTTTTTGACTCATGTTTTGACGTTTTCAACACTCGTTTAGATGTTTTTTCTATGAAAGTTTAAATCACACGTTCAGACGTTTTCTATAAACGTTTAGTTTTTTTTTCCAACTTTTTCAACATACGATCTAATGTTTTTACCCCCAACGTTTATGTTTTCAACGCACGCTTAGTTTTACGTTTTTGTCATGTTTACGTTTCCAACATCGTTTAATGTTTTTTTGAAATAATTTTTGACGTTTTAACGCACGTTCAGACGTTTTTCACATACTCTATAGACTCACGTTCAGTTGTTTTTCAAAGTACGTTCAGTCGTTTTCGATGCTTGCAGAGAAAGTTCCTATTTATAATATGATAAATTATTGCATGTTAATTTGTTTCTATTTAAATTGATCGATGCAGAGTATTGATACTATTTGATACATGTTACTGAGGGGTAGGTCAGGGTTAATCAAGAAATGTCTATATATATCAATTTGTAATACCTTATCATTATCTAATACTAGGTTTGAGTGAGATAAATATTTCTCACCAACCTACGTATAAAATACTCTTAATCAGGGAAATTCTACCCATGTAATTATTATTTTCAAGACTATGGATGTTTCCACAAATTCAAACCATTCATTAGTGAACCATAACAGAGGATTAAAATATGGACATGTTGACGTTTTTCATCTAATATTTATAAACACAGGAATATTTCACAACTCAAGGAACCGTGGAACGTCGAGGAATCATCACCATGAACTTCTGTTTATATAACCTGAGTGATGTCATCGTTTGACGTAAAGAACTGATTGAGTAGATGGTGTAAAAGTTCAGAACTGAGGATAGTTGGTATTGAGAACCAGATTGATGTCGCATAAGTTAACTTGTGATTCAGAACGTTCGAGTAGAATCATCTACTGTAAATGGTTACCGAACGTGCTCCGTATTAAGCGTTTGAGTATGTCGTTTGTCGTAAAAATACCATGAATTCGACCTTTTAGCGTTTAATCCATTAGAGATTTCACATAACCAGAACTTCTTGCTGCATGACATGCTATTTCATAGACGCATAGTTTCAAAAAACAACGATCTAACGTTTTCCTCCAACGTTTTGTTCAACGAAAAGTTTGCAGTTTTCTCATGTTTACGTTTTCAACACTCTTTTAATTTTCATTTTAAACCAGTTAATTTTGTTAAGTTAGACTATATAGTCTTTCTCTGTAATTATTTAATAGCACGTTAGTCGTTTCCAACGTTTTTCAAGAGCTCAATTCCATAAGTTCATTCCATCAGGTTATGGGCTCAAAATGTGCTGAACAATAAGTTTGCCGAGTATCCGGAACGTAGGTGAATTTTTTCGAACTTTTAGAGTATTCAAATTTCTCTGAGAAGTCCATCAAAAATTTATAAGAATTTTCAAGAGAATCAAAGTTTTTTCTACAAATGGCTTCATCAAGTGCCTCGATAGATGAACTCAAGTGTCGTGACATTATAATACCTGGCTTTGGAGTTGAGTAACTGGCATTGGAGGATCATAAAAAATTCCAAAAATATTATACTCCCAAGTCCAAAATTATTATACTCATCGACCCCAATAAATTATATATACGTCCAAACCGCAAAGACGGCCAAAGAGGTATGGGACAAGTTGAAGACTTTCGAAGACAAGAGGGCTGGAGGAGTATGTGACAGCAATTACTATAACCGCTCATAAACTATCAGGTCTTGGTTTTATGGCCAGTAATGACTGGGTTGGTATCCTCTTGCTAGCTGGTTTGTAGACGAATATAAATGCATGATCATGGGCATAAAAAGTTCAGGTGTCAAAATAACATGTTTCCCCTAGATCGGAAGCATCGTTATGACATCGTAGGCTTGCCCATACAAAATTATCCGTTCTGAAAAAATTCAAAAATGATGCACCAGGGAATATCTTCAAAGAGAAATAAATAAAAACCGGTCTAGCTTATTTGAAAGTGGAATAATGTAGATCACCGTTCAACCATCTTGGTAAACGTAGTTTACTTGAAATAATCCACAGTGATCTTTCTGGGCCGATGGAAGTAGCTTCACTTGCAGGAGTACGATATTTATTCGCATTGATAGACGATTCTTCCCGAAAAACCTTTGTATATTTTATCCAATGTAAGAATGAAGATTCAAAAATATGGTTGAAAATAAAAATATAAGAATTGAGATTTTACGCACCTGGACTGAGGATATTTCAACCGCTGTATATATAAAAACCCGTTTAGCAACAAAAGACAGAAAAAACTCTGGAAGAACTGGACTAATAATACTCCGGATTTAAGTCGTCTTCGAATATAAGTTATTTCCAAATATTTGGAATCGAAGCATGTTCCAAAGCAAAAACATAGAAAATGTTATTCGAAATCAACCGAAATTATTTTTGTTGGATACTGCCAGGATTCGAAGGCATGTCGTCGACCTATCTGTCCGAAAACAAAGAAATGTGGAAATTGGTTTTTATCGAAAACAGTATTCCAGATCAAAATAGCTTATGTTAAATGACTTGAGCCAATTTGCACATGCTTCTGTAGAAATCTTAGTAGAAAATGAAACAAATAAAATGGAAGTGAGGGCAACAAATAATAACAGACATGATGCTGAACTGGAAAAAGCGATGTTAGAAGATTACAGTTCCTTACAAGAAAATCAGACATGGATTTTAACTGATCTATCATCACAAGGCACGTCTCGTTGTGAAAGGATGCGCTGCAGAAGTCAGGTACACATTCATACGCTACTTGATTGCTCTAGCTGCAAAATTTGATTTGGAAATGAATGGTGTTACTGCGTTTCTATAGAGTGATCCGAGTGCGGAGGTCTATTGAATTATATAGGAGAATTCTCTTCCAACCAAAATCCTACAAAAGTTTTCAGTCTGCTATTTCAAGAAAGCCATATATGGATTGAAATAAACCAGCAGGAGATGGAACAAAAAATTGGATTTTGTTCCAACATATCTGATAGAAAAATGATTTTTG
This sequence comes from Gonioctena quinquepunctata, assembly GCA_018342105.1. Taxonomy (NCBI): domain Eukaryota; kingdom Metazoa; phylum Arthropoda; class Insecta; order Coleoptera; family Chrysomelidae; genus Gonioctena; species Gonioctena quinquepunctata. Next base: position 10,568 of record JAFIRS010002861.1, on the reverse strand, counting down.
TTGCCGTATATTTCGACGGTTTGATACTATTTTCGAACAACGGAGAGATTAAAAGCTTTTTGGAAAATGAACTGTATAAACTTTCAGATTAAGGACTAAGGAGAAACCAATAGTTGTGTTGGATTGGAAATATCAAGGTCAATTTTTTGGAATAAAAAAAGATACATTGAGGAGCTGCTGTTGAAATACAATATGACATCTGCGACTGAAAAATAAACCTCAGTCACTATCTCCCATTCTCAATTGGATAGAAATATTTTTCTGAAATTTGAAAAATCTACGGCAATAATGAAGTTATTTTTTGTAAGGGAAAGTAGTTTTCTGTTAGATATTACAAAACAAAATAATTTCACCATTGTCGTAGATTTTTCATATTTCAGAAAAATATTTCTGTTGGATCATACGACACGGTCGGGAAATGTCGTGAGTGTCAGACAGATATAACAAGTGAAAAACACTAGAAATAGTGCAAAGAAAAGTATGAAAGTGACCACGATGAAACTTATGCATGCCTAGATCACAATCAAGAAAAAATTATCACCGTAACAGCAGTAGTTTGAGAGAAAACATCAATTATGTCTTCAACATAAACAACTGTGAGTAAATAAAGGCTAATATTGCATGCGAATTATAATAACAGAAACGCCTACTCACTGTATGTGGTATTGTGAAGTGAATCGAGATCTAGAAATACTTTAATCGAGGGATGAGGTTCAGTGTTCAGTACGCGAATTGATGCGACAGAGAGGTGTACGCGAAAGTAATGAATTCCACGGTTAGCAACGAAGATATTTTTTAACAGTCGAATTTGCTCCAGTCACAAATTGATGAAAACATCACCGGAATTAAAACAGAGTTGAGTAATACGAATGTAAAGCTGAAAAAACTCGCAACTGAAAACAAACTACTGAAAAAAAAGTTGACTCATTTGAAAACTCAAGCAAAAAAATCATTATATTTTATATATGGTATATGGACTAGAAGGGCCGGAAGAAGAAAGGAATACTGAGCTTATAACACTAGTTACGAAACACTTGAAGATTTCTTGTGACAATAGAGATTATAGAGATTGCAGAAGTAGTCATCTATAGTCTAAAACTTAAGCACTGGATAAGGGGAGTGGGATTTATATTTCACAAGATTATACAAGTGAAGAGTACAAGAAAATGAAAGTTCTACATTATAAACTGAAAAAAGCAAGGCAACAAAATTGGAAGCCTTCTCTTATGAAAAACTGAGAGAAATTGAGACTGAATAAGAAGAAAACTCGAAACAAATAGCATTCCAGCTTTACCAGACAAATACACAAGGAAAACCAATAAAAATTTACGTAGGAAGAAGTTTTTGAACTGTCAAGTGGACGAGAAGAGGAGGGTAAAGTAATCTGAAGTATAACTAATAAAAAACATTTTTAAAGACAAACTTTTATTTAAGCCGTGTACTAACGTACAAAATAAGTTTAAGTCATCGCTGATAATGATTTGTCGCGCGAAGTGGTCATAAAAGTAGGTACCGTAGAATGGGGATACTTTGAATCTTGGGTATACTTTGATCGATACATCTTTTAAATTTTAAATATTCCTAGCCACGCTATTTATGCAACCATCACTTGATACTGGTTGTCATCACTCTGCTTGACGAAGCAGTATTGTCAGTGTTTGTGCTGAATTGCTCATTTTTATGTTGACGCCTGTTTTGACTGATTCGTAAGGTTTGCAAAACTTTGTGCCTACACCAGTAAATTTTATTTTTCATATTTTCTCTGCTTTACTACTATATTAGGCATATATTTGGGAATGCATAGAAATAATGTGTTGAGTAATTTTTCCTTAACCTAACTTTTGGTAGAGGTCGTTATTTCAAGGGGTATCTTTGATCGGTATCTGGGGTTACATTGATCACTTGATCAATGTTGCCCCTTCGGTTGAATTACTTGAAATGATTAGATAAATATTCTGAGTAATTTTGTTTTATCTTCAGAAAAATCTGATCTTACCTCTAGATCCTACCGAAATTACTCCAAGGAAAAGTTGGAAGAAGCACTAGGAAAGGTGGTTGATGGTACACTGTCCATTCGCGAGGCGACAAGACAATTTAGTATTCCATTTGGAACCTTGTATAACCGATTTAAAGGAATCCATGTTAATAATCCGGGTCGTCCAACAATTTTCACCCATGACGAGGAGTTGGCCATTCTAAAATCGGCTGCCAAATGCGCGGATTGGGGATTCCCCCTATCGCTTCTGGATATGAGAATGATGGCCAAATATTATTTAGATAGAAAAGGAAGAACGGTGCATTTATTCAATAATAACCTTCCTGGAATAGACTGGACATACAGTCTTCTTCAGCGGCATAAAAAATCTTACGGACAACGCATATCTACAAACATTAAAAGGGCTAGAGCATCAGTGTCAAGGGAAACTTTGGGAGAATTTTACGACAACTTGGAGAACACACTAAGAGGTTTACCAAGCAGCAATATATTTAATTATGACGAATTTGTCCGATGATCCCGACAAGAAGCGCGGGATTTATAGACGGGCCGTGAAATACCCGGAAAAGGTAACGAATCACTCGAAAAGTTGCACCACAATTATGGTATGTGGTGCAGCAGATGGTACATTATTGCCGCCCTATGTGAATTATAGAAGTGTCCACCTTTATGACTCTTGGAGAGAAAATGATCCAAGAGGACCTCCATATTGTAACAAGCCGTGTTGTAGCTTGGGCACAAGATATAATCGCACCATAAGTGGTTGGATGGATGGTGTGACCTTTCGAGATTGGTTTACCACTTTATTTTCGCCACATGCAAAACGTTTAAAAGGGAAAAAAGCTCTGATTGGGGATAATTTGTCATCTCACTTGGATGATGGTGTCTGAAAAATTTGTGTTGAAAACGATATTGATTTTATTTGCTTGGTTCCAAATTCAACCCATATTTGCCAGCCCTCAGACGTTGGGTTCTTTAGACCAATGAAAGGAGCATGGTGTGAAACACTAACAGATTTTAAAGTGCAAAATCTGCGTCTAAGCACCGTTCCCAAAGATATGTTCTCATCTTTTCTGAAGAAAAGCCGAAATAAAATGGACACCGTAACCGCGCGAGTTGTCAAACCAAACGAAACCAACCAGATACAATTTGAAACCAGAAAGTTAGAATCTGCAATCAAACGAAACTTGATCAATTCTTTCCGGAGTACTGGTATTCATCCTGCAGATCGGGAGCAGGTTTTCAAGAAGTTGCCACCAGAACAAGTTGCTGATTCTACCCCTATTGTCGAAAATGCACTGACAGCATTTTTGAAAGAGCAAAGATTCGGAGACGCAGTCCCTTCACAGAGAAAAAGAACACGACTAGAGGTTCAACCTGGATGTAGTATATCCACGGCAGCATATGGACAAGAATCTGACGATGACGGGGAGCTTGAAATCGAAGACCGCCCTGCTTCTGTCTCTTCAATTTGCGATGTTGGAGAAGAGGAAGCTAATTCAGAAGATTTCGAAGTTGGCCAATTTATTTTGGGCACGTTTTACTCCCAACGAGGGGAAAAAACATATAAATATGTTTGTAAGATCCTGGAAGTGGACTATTTCGACTTGTTCCTGATGACACCTCCGAGCTCAAAGCAAGTGATATTTAAGATTTTACCAAATCCCTCTTTGGAGAAAAATGATAATAATATTTTTTATAAATTTGAAATTGATATTGAAGTTTTAGAAATGTAGCATATTATGTGAATTTTCATTTCCTTTTGTGTACCTATATTATTTCTGTTCCTTTTATAATGAATAAAGATTAGTTGGTAGAAAGGTTTTTAGTGTGATCAAACTTACCCCAAATTGCATTTCTGCCCTTAGAGAAATGGGAAAAAAATTTAATAATTTTTTTAAACCTTTTTAGTGGGGTTACTTTAATATTCCGTTGAAAACGCTAGGGTGATCAAAGTAACCCCAATCTCAGGTAGAACTTTGATCATCAACTCTTTATTTTTTTCTCGAGTGTTTTTGAATTGTTTGCTTCCACTTTTTCAGAATTGTTAGTAAAGTAAAAACCGATATTGCAGTTTTTTTTGCAAATTGTAATGCTGAAGGAGCAAAACTTATTTCACTTTGAACCAAAAAATTGCTCAATGTATCCCCATTCTACGGTACCAATTAATTTGATGAGCAGTGATTGGTTGGTAAGTAAGAACTCAAAGAATTCAATTTTTACAAAGTATTCATAAGGTACCAATTAATTCTATGGACAATGATTGGTTGGTAAGTATTAATTTTATTACAATTTGCGCGACAAGCTTTTTGAAACCAAATAAATCAACAAAAAATAATTAAATCATTGTCAGCGATGACTTACACTTATTTTAAACGTTTCAGTACACGACTTAAATAAAAGCTTATCCTTAAAAATGATTTTTAGTGGTTTTTTTATTTTTTGCTTTTTAGTTAGTTCGCCTTGATCTATTCATTTCAAGTAGAGCATCGTTATTACAAGGTATTTTCCCTGTAAGTTTTGAGCTGAAAGAAATCATGATTTCCGACCCTAAAAACTGCCACACACCAATTTGAATAGAATCTGACCATAATCACAAATCTCGTCCGCCATCCTGAAGTCGCCATCTTGAATCTATAGATTTTGTCAAAGAATTCATAATCTCCGAACCTGAAAATCCCCACATACTAATTTTGAATAAAATATGACATTTTTTTTATGTTCTGGTTCCCACGAAAAGGGATATCCTGTAATGTTCAGAGAACATCGTGGGAACCTAGGGAAAGAAGGTAGGAGTTGGTGTTCTTCTTAAATTTCTGAAGGTTGTATGCCTCGGGGAACACCTCCCTAGGCAATGAGTTCCAAAGCCTCGCTGTTCGTTGGATGAACGAGTCTTTGGAAAGTGATGTTCTGCAGGTCTCCAAAGTGACCACGAAGGGGTGCGATGACTGAACTTGACGGGTTAATCTCGAAGAGACTGCCAAAGCAGGAACGATTGTTGATATTTCAGAAGAGCATCGCCCATGAAAATATCTATAAAATAGAGACAAATCGCCAACTTTTCTACGGTGTTCCAGACAAGTGAGCGAGTTTGTAAGCGAGGCATCACCGACGAGACGAATTGCCCTTTTTTGGACAGAATCCAATAGCCTCAGGATATGTTTAGGTGCCGCACTCCAAATATGGGAACAGTATTCCAGGACAGGTCGAATCTGTGCCTTATAGATCATAAGCAGCTGACTGGGGGTGAAATAGCTCTTGGCACGAAACAGAAAACCAAGTTTTTGGGATGCACTTTTGGCAATGGACCTCACGTGATTTTCCCAGGAAAGGTTATTGCTGATAGTAATACCAAGCATCGATATGGCTTCAGTGGTATGGTTACTCCTGACAAAGTTATGTTAGGCACAGTGAGATCGGCTTTTCTAGAGAAAAGACATGCTTGTGTTTTGTTTGCATTGAATTCTACCAAGTTATTAGATCCCCATTCGAGAATTGTTGCTAAGTCCATATTTATATTATTAACATTTCTTCCTCGTTCATTTCTGGTTTCACGGGCTGATATAGGGGCCCTGGAAGAGAAAGCGGTATGGAGGGTACTATCATCGGCAAAGCTGTGCACTGGACATGAAGTTGCCTTCAACAGGTCGTTGATGTGAAGTAGAAATAGTGTTGGTGCGAGAACGGATCCTTGCGGAACACCAGCACTTATGAGTAGAGTGTCAGATGAAACTCCATCGACCACTACATGGAGAGACCTGTTTGAGAGAAAACTAGCAAGCAGAAAACACAGCTGAGGGGGCAAGCCATAAGACGGAAGCTTGGCGAGGAGTCCCTGGTGCCAAACTCGATCGAACGCCTTGGATATATCTAATGCCACAGCTAAAGTTTCTCCATACTTTTCAATAGATAGCTGCCATATATGTGAGACGTAAGCGAGCAGGTCACCAGTTGATCTCTGATGGCGGAAGCCATATTGCCTATCGTTGACAATTCCTGAGTCTTCCAGATATTTCATGAGCTCGATGTTGATGGCTTTTTCCATGACCTTTGAAATAATAGATAGCAGTGCGATAGGTCTGTAGTTGCTAGGTAGGGCCTTTTGCCTTTTTAGGGACTGGCTGTACTCTTGCAATTTTCAATTGGACGGAAATACCCCAAATTGTAAGAGTGGTTGAACAACTTGCAAAGAACAGGTGTTAGTTCGGGGGCACATTTCTTGAGAACAATCGGCGGGATTCCGTCAGATCCACAGGCTTTGTTGGTGTTGAGACCCAGCAAAATCTTTCTGATAGTACGTTGGCGAAAGGTGATCTCGGGCATGTGACTGTCAATAGGTGTAATGTTCGGGGGTTGTTTTCCCGATGAATCCAGAGTGGAATTTCCAGCAGATATCGGTTTTTTCCTGGGCAGTCGTTGCTAGTGTTCCATCTTCTTTGGTTAGGGGAGGAAATGAGCTGGAAGTGAAGTTTCTTCCCACAGCTTTGGCGAAAGACCAAAATGAACGGGATCCGTTAGGACATTAAGCAAGTTTTTATCTTATTTTGGCTTTGTGGGCATCTTTTGAGCATTCTATTGTCTCTTTACATATGCCTCTAGCCTCGACATATGCTGCTCTGGTCTCAGGGCCCGGATTTTTTAGCCATCGATGGTATGCTGCCTGTTTGGAAGCCACAGCTCTAGAGCAGTTTCTGTTAAACCAGGTCTTATCGGATGATGTTCTTCTTTCGGTATTCGGTATGTAAGTTTGCATCCCCAACATGATGAATTCAGAAATTGTCTCAGCACATCGTGTTGGATCTACTGAAGAGAAACAAACTCTCTTCCATGGAAACGCTGAGAAAAACATACGAAGACCTTCCCAGTCGGCCGAATTGTAATGCCACATGAGACGGGGTGGTATTGTGCAGCTCGATGGTAAATGGAAAGAGCATGTTGTGGAGATGAGGGTGTGGTCAGAGTTTCCAAGTGGGGCACAAACTTCTATTCTATACGGGTCAGGATTGGTGGTGAGGAAAAAGAAAACTCGTCCTCCATCTTGGGGCCACTATCTTTAATTTATGAATATCGAAAAAAAATTCATAACCTCAGACCCCGAAAATCCCCGCATACCCTTTTTGAATCGAATTGGACCATAATCACAAAACTCGTCCCGCATCATTGAGCCCCCATCTTAAATTTATTAATTTTGACAAAAAATTCATAATCTCCGACCCCGAAAACCCTCATATACCAATTTTGAATCAAATCGGACAATAATCACAAAACCCGTCCGCCATCTTGGAGCCGCCATTTCAAATTCATGAATTTTGACAGAAAATTCATAATCTGCGACCCCGAAAACCCCCTACATACTAATTTTGAATAAAATTGGACCATAATTACAAATTTCGTCCGCCATCTTGGAGCCGCCATTTTTTTCTTCTGTTACAAAAATTCCATAAGGCATTGTCACCGGAATTATGAACATTCAAATTTCAAATCAATCGGACGACCAGAAGTCGCTCAAAATTCACTTGCAAGATTTGACTCTAACGAACTAACAAGTGAAAGTAAATAAAAGCTTGTAAAAATAAGAAAATTGAAGTAGCTCGTAGCTCCGACATGCGGTAAGAAGAGACTACCAGAAGAAGACATAGCCTGTCAATCCAAGATAGCAACTACGTCCCCCAATATTACAACCTACCGAATCAACAAAACAACTTACTTCGACCAAGCAAAGGCCATCCAGATTACAAGAAGCACCAAACAAGATTGCTTCCATATTTTTCTCATATGCATGAATAAAATTTAAGAATATTAAATTGGTCGATAATTGTTGATACACAAAAAGTGGAATTTTTATTATACTTTTCCGGACATTTATCACCAAAATTCAAATTGATTTACAATTTTCAATATAGATAAGAAAAATTATGTGTAAATCCAATATTTTTATTATTTTTATGAAGCAAAATTACATCAAACAATTCCAAATAGATACAGTCAGTACTGAAATAGTGAAATATGTACAAAAGCATGTAAAAGTATCCTTGGAAAAAACGAAAATGAAGACTTTCGAATGATACAAATGAATATAGAAAGTGTAAACAAATATATCGCGTAATTCGAGATTCTCTTGCATGAATTGGGGGACTTTGAGTGCTTAATAGTCACCGAATGTTCTATACTCAATCCTTTTGTGAGTTCTTCCTTGTTTATTTACCTCCTGCATATTCTCATAGGAATAATAAAATATATAATAATTTTCTGTAATGCTTATGGTAAATAAATTACAAAATTACAAATTACAAAAATTCAATATTCAATTGAGAATGGTTCCCCTTTCAGCAATATGACTGATTGTAAACCGGCCTGCAAACTGATTGATTTCTACTGCAACCTAAGAAGCTACATGGTTACGTCAGTTCGTTCAAGAGTCAAATGAAGAAAAAACCTGCCACATTTTGTGAACTTAGATGTGCTGCTAATTTTATATAATCAGAAGATACCATGGTAGGACAACATATATTGACATACGACACCATTACGAGAAAAATATCCTCCAACAATATTTAAGTTGAATATTACGTTAATTTCATCAATTTTCAAAACATCCCAAGGATGTTTGTTTCCGCTATATATATATATATATATATATATACGCTATATATATATATATATATATATATAATGGAAGGAATTTAATGGACATAGCCCTCAGAGAAAAGTGCTAACCGTAGACACGTGTTTCGGGCTCTCGGCCCTCATCAGTACGGTGGAGAAGTGCAAGGATGAACAACACTTGGTAGAAAACGACAAATCAACGGAGTCAACAAACAGAAACCAGCCGCTCATTTGTCGGTCAGCAGACCCTGAATTCCAGGGCAACAACCAACGTCACCACGGAGGCAGCTATAGCTACCTGCGTGACATCCGAGTCCAGGAATATAAATATGAAAGAGAGTAATATCGAGGGGACTGTTAACAGTCCCCTCGATATAGGTATAACTGCCTCCGTGGTGACGTTGGTTGTTGCCCTGGAATTCAGGGTCTGCTGACCGAAATCACAAATGAGCGGCTGGCTTCTGTTTGTTGACTCCGTTGATTTGTCGTTTTCTACCAAGTGTTGTTCATCCTTGCACTTCTCCACCGTACTGATGAGGGCCGAGAGCCCAAAACACGTGTTTACGGTTAGCACTTTTCTCTGAGGGCTATGTCCATTAAATTCCTTCCATTTTGTTTTTAACAGTCCCCTCGATATTACTCTCTTTCATATATATATATATAATATATATATATATATATATATATATATATATATATATATATATATATTGTAACGTTAATAAACTTAACTTGGTTTTACTAATTTATTTCACACTTAAATTTACAACTAATTTATATTACTAACTACGCCACTGTATCGCTCGATGCTATCGGCTGCTGAGACTGAGACTGGTCTGCCCTCTTGAGTGCTGGCTATTTATCTCCGTTACAGAATTCTCGATCTTTCTAATTCTGGCGATTGGCGACCAGCATGTTCCAGTTGCTTCCAATATTGACCGTTGTTATCCGCGGCGGCGCGACTGGATTGTTCTCGGATATCTCCGGGGATGACATCATCGTTGTTGATGGCAACGAATGAGGCGACAGGTCCGGCCTAGGTTCGTTACATTGCCCCCTTCTTAAAGACATTTCGTCCCGAAATGTCATCCTTGGAGTGTGACGATATCTGCATGACTCCCCATATCTGCACCGTGAAGTTCGATGGAAGTAACACTCCACGGTCTGTATGATCGGTCGTGGAAGAGGGTTACAGCAAACCAAAATCTTGACGCCGCTGGGTCCGAATATCGCCTCCAGCATACTTCTTATGACTCCCCAGTCCAACCCATCAATACCACAGGACAATTTTGGAATTGCTAGATCCACCAGATTCTGGTCCACCATAGTATCTCTTAGTTTGGTGAGACTTTTCCAGACATCTTCATAGGACGGTTTATCTTGAGAATGAGTAGAAGGGCTATGTCGGTCCGGGGCCATCGGTTACTCCCGCCATATGGTCCCGCACCACTACAAAATGGCGGTTTCATGAGAGGGGTGGGGGGTGGTGGTTGTATGTGGGTAGGGAAAAAGGTGGGGGGATGAGTGGCCTGTGATTGGTCGGAATGGTGGCAGCCATGTTGTGTATGGGCGTGTGTGAATGAGGTGGGGGTGGAGAGAGCTGTGATAGGTCGTGGGCGTGGTGATAGCCGCTGGCCGCTATCCAAGGTGCATGCACGGGTGTGGGGGAGGGTCACGTGATCAGTGAATGGCGGCGGCCATTTTGGAAAGTGGGAGGAGCCAGCGATGATGCGGCTATGACTCAACCGACAAGTCTTTGCAGGAATATTATCTACGTCAGCACTTCTTATCAGTTGTTTATTTAAGCGACCGGATATCGGCGGCATCCTTTGTTTACATTAACTGAGATAAGATATCGGTGGCATCCTTTGTGAAAGAGTTTGTTTACATTAACAAGATAAGAGAGTATGCAGCTGCACGCTCGAACCGTGGGATAACTTCATTCATATGATTACTATTCGTATTT